>BQNB010022844.1:0-62507 GCA_026074375.1 Tanacetum coccineum | reverse complement strand
AGATCATCTATAAATCTCATTAGGACACTTGTCAAAATTATGCTTGCTAAGTCACACAATGTGAATAACAAGATATATATATTAAGATTCCTACGCATTATCCTTGTAATTTTGCCAGAACATCTGAGTGACATTTAAATATTCATAATGAAGATGGAAATCCTGCTTGAGCCAACATCAAACAAGCTCATGGTAGGTGACTTGTGTGATTCTATATGAATCAAACTTGTGACAACTGGAAAGAAACGATGGTGCGATTCTATAAGAATCAAACTTGTTCCAGGATATGAATTGACGATTGATTTTCAAATTAATTTTTCTATTTCAATCTGTGAGATAGTAACTCACTGGTTCACTCTTATCGTGTTGTCTGCTTTGAGACGTTCCGATAATGAGAACATGCTGAGTACTTTAAATACTACAGCTGGAAATCCTGTCAAGAAGATTCTTCTTAAATTGAATCTATCTGATCACAGGTCAATCCTCACGGATTTGAAGGTTACTCTAACCAATCCTGGGCGAATGACAAAGCCATATTCGTCCCCCCGCTCTATTGCTAACTGTTTTATGCAGGTTATCTAAAATGGTGGTGGAGGTCCCTGATTCCAGCTGTATCACAAGATCCATAACCACATGCTCATACTCTACTAACATCATGAAAGCTCAAGTACATGTTTCAAGACTTCCGCTACTCTGATACTGCACATCTTTCTCGAAGTGACGAAGTGTTAAAGTTAAAGAATTTCAAGAAAAATGCAACATTAAAGCTTTTCAAGAATGGTATGAGCATGTCGGTCCAAAAGTCGCAAGTCCACAAGATGGCAAAGTAACAAGATGGCGTAGAGATTATGCTTGGTTGATGATCTCAAGATGCTCAAGATCACTATGTCAAATACAAGTTCAAGGAACAAGCTAAAACCAAGAAGTCAATGATCACTACAACATATTCACAAGAGAAAGTCAAGAGTACGAGCTAAAGACTAGGGATAAAGCATAGTATGCTAGGTTTAAAGTTTGTAAATTGGAGTGACCTCCCTTAGGGGGAGATTGTTGGAAACACGAAAAGTGTCGGTCACTTCCAAAGTTGTAACAAGTCTTAGCTCGTAGTTAGTATAAGGATTAGATTAGTAATCTAGTCCGGCCCAAGGCCCATGGGTGGCCCAACTCCAGCCCATGGGCCGGCCATGGTAGTATTTATACACCCTCTCCTAGTCTTGGAGAGGGTTGGTTGTTCCATTGTTATTCATTCCATTTTCACACATTCCATAATACATTCATCCATTCCATCCAAGTTTCTCTCTAACAATCCAACCCACATCTCACTTATTGTTCTTGGTTGATTCATTAGATTACTAGTATTCTACAATTGGTATCAAGAGCCATGGAGTGGTGTGTTTAGATTTTTGTGTTTGATTTGTGTTCAAAACCTTTACAAAGATCAATTTAGTGATAAAAATTTTTTGGCTTAAAAACCTTAAAGTTTTCATTTTTATTGTTCCTATAGGGTTAGTAATACTAGTTGTACAAGAATTTTTTGCTAAAAATCATTCAAAATCGTGTTTTTTTGAGTTTTGAAAATTTGGGTTTCGTAATAGTTAGGATCGAACTAGACGACCGAACAAGGGGATCGAACTAGTCATTCGAACAAGCTATTCGAACTAGTGAATCGAACGAGAGGACCGAACGAGCGACTTCTTGTTTGAATCGAACGAGCGACTTCTAGTTAGAATCGAACTAACGGTTCGAACGAAAGGATCGAACTAGCCGTTCGAACGAGAGGATCGAACTAGCCGTTCGAACGAGAGGATCGAACTAGCCGTTCGAACGAGAGGATCGAACTAGCCGTTCGAACGAGAGGATCGAACTAGCCGTTCGAACGAGAGGATCGAACCAGTGAAAAATTAATTCAAACTTAACAAACTCAATTTTAAATTATACGGTTATTTCTTTGACTTGTAAAATCCCGTGAAACAAACACTTGTCTTCCCGGTTTTGTCAAGAATTGTAAAATCCCGTATAGTTTTAATTCAAGACTCAACAATCACGTATCAAACACAATTTCTTTCTACCACCGATCGATCAAATTGTAATCTTTTGATATCACAATGACGTCTCTTGCTGATAAATCACTTCTCTCTGGAGGAGACAACAAACCTCCAATGCTTGAAAAACACCTATATGATTCATGGAAAAGAAGAATGGAGCTATATATGATGAATAGACCACATGGACGAATGATACTTGCATCTGTTGAAAAAGGACCACTTGTTTGGCCTTCAATCACTGAGGACGGAGTAACTAGGCTAAAGGAATATGTTGAGCTAACTCCAGCTGAAGCCATTCAAGCAGATTGCGACATCAAAGCTATCAATATCATTCTCCAAGGCCTACCAACTGAAATCTATGCTTTAGTAAGTCAACATCGTGTAGCAAAGGATCTTTGGGAGAAGATTAAACTGTTGATGCAAGGAACTTCATTAACCAAACAAGAACTGAGAGCAAGCCTGTATGAATGAAATTTGATAAGTACATTTACTAAGAAAGGAGAGACGATGCAATGAGATACTATTGTGAGGTCACTCTGTTTACTCAATGATATGAACAATACAAAATGCCATTGAGCAGTTCAAGTGACCCCCAAGTTCTAAATACTCATCCGATGAATGGAAGCAAATTTTGTTACTGATGTTAAATCAGGTCAAAGACCTGTACACTACCAATGTTGATCAACTTCATGCTTACCTGCAACAACATGAACGTCATGCAATTGAAGTTCGTTTGATGTATGAACGCAACCCTGATCCTCTTGCTTTAGTTGCATCTCATCAGTTAACTCAGCCAACTTATCAATTTCATCTACACCCTCACCAACAGTCTCTGTCTCAACATCACGTTTCACCATATCAGTCTTCACAGTTTGTTACACCTTATCAACATCAACCATTCTCAACCAATCAATCAACACCTCTCTCAATTACATATCCAACAAATGAGTATCAATCCACCGTTCACCACAACAGTTATTCTCAACAACCATCAATCCCACACTTGGAATATGCTCCCACTACCTATCAACAGCAACATCTAGAATTTTCCCAACCTGACTCCAATCTCGTTGTTCCAGTGTTCCAGAAGGGGGATGATCCAATTGACGCAATTAATCACATGATGTCATTTCTAACTGCTGTTGTCACATCCTGGTATCCCACTATGAACAATCAGCTAAGGACTTTGTCAAACCCTCGTCAACAAGCTACCATCTATGATGGAAAGGTGACTGTGCAACCAGTACAGGGGAGACAAACTACTTATGTTGCTGGAACAACAAGAAAATACACACCTGGTGCAAGTGGTAGCAACACGGGAAAACAACGGACTGTTATTTGTTACAATTGCAAAGGGGAGGCGTACAAATGCCAGCATGCACAAGCCAAAGAGGAAAAGGGATGATACATGGTTCAACGATAAAGTGTTACTGGTGCAAGCTCAAGCAGGTGGACAAGCTTTAACAGAGGAAGAGATAGCATTTTTGGCAGATCCAGGACTTCCTGACATCCAAACCTCTCAGTCAGTCATCACTCACAATACTGCTTATCAAGCTGATGATCTGGATGCTTATGACTCTGATTATGATGAACTCAACTCTGCCAAGATAGCTCTCATGGCCAATCTCTCAAGGAATGGCTCAGATGCACTCACTGAGGTACACGATCCAGATAATCTAAACTATGACTTATTCAATCAAAGTGAGCAGATTACGACGTCTTCTGAACTGTCTAATGATGTGGGTTAGTTGGATACTGGCATATCTTGTGATAGCAATATCATTCCTTATTCTCAGTATCTGAGTGAAACTCATCAGGAACCAGTTCAGAATTCTAACTCTTTTGCTCACCAAGATGTCCTGATATTGTCTATGTTTGAGCAAATAACTACCCAAGTGACGCATTGCAACACTGTTAATAAAGCTTTGACTACCGAGCTTGACAGATACAAAGAAGAGGTTAAAGATTTAAAAGAAAAACAAAATGGTGAAAACAGTTTTTCAGGAGCAAATGAACAGTTTGCCGAGATTGCACATCTTCAGCACAATCTTTTCGAACAAGTGCAAGAAAAGGATCGTTTAATAAAAACAGTTTCCGAACTCAAAAATAAGTTGAAATTGGAAGAAAACAGAAATATTGAAAGAGAAATTGAGTTAGAAAAGCAAATTAAGCATCTTTCCAACGTTAATTTCAAAAGAGGTCAATCTGCGCAAACTGTTCGTATGCTCACGAACTCCAAATTTTGTTATGATCGTTCCTCGAAACAAGCTCTTGGTTTTGAAAAACCTTTCTGTATAAAGAAAGCTCGGGAGTCAAAGCCAAGGCTGTATGATGTACCTGATTCTGATGAAACATTAGAGCTAAGTGAAAAGAGTCGTTCAAAAATGCTTTTGAAAGAACAAGATCCATTGCGTATAAAATTCAAAGTGAACACGAAACCCATTAATTATGATATTCTTAACAACGATTACTACAAACGATTTGTTCGACAATCTGATTTATATTCTGAACATGCCTATTGGAAAGCGACTTCGGTCCCACCTTTAGACCCATCTCATTCACACACACACACACACACACATAGTTGAGGTTCCAAAAGAACTTCCTTCAGTAAGTATGGTAAATACTAGCTTGAAAGAGCTTAAACGCCATCTTACTGGCTTTGATTTGGTTGTCAAAGAAAGAACCACTGCCACAGCTATCACTGAGGGCACGTGGGGGTTTGAACATACAAAGGCATGTTTTCGAGATGAAATCATTCCGTTTATAAAAAATTTAAAAGACATCTTCAATAACTTCAACCAATACTTGGTTGACGAACTTGCCGATGTCCAAAAAGTCTTTTATCAAATGGAACAGGGCTTCGGAACAACATCGCTTAGAGTCCATAACTTTCGAAGTAAAAATGAATCAGGTTTTGACTGAAAATGAACGACTCTTGGCACAAACCATTGAACATGATATTGTAAAAACTGTTGTGAATTTGTCTGTGAATGCATGTGGTGAATCTGTGACTGAATGTCAAAAGTGTCTCGAACTCGAGACTGAGCTTGTCAAGAAAAAGGATTTTGTTGATAAAAAAACATACGATAAACTTTGCATGTGTTTTACTTCTCTAGAAAAACATTGCATCTCTTTGGAAGCTGATTCTCAACTTAATCAAGAAATTTTTCAACAAGAAAACAGTGTTTTAAATCAAAATGCTCCAAGTTCACTCATTGATTTGGAATTAAGTAATGCAAGCTCAGCCAAGCAAATAAGACACAGCCATTGCTCAAGTGATAGAGAAAATTAAATCCTTAAATGAAATGTTGGAGGTAGTGCAATCAATGGAAATGGAGAAATAGAGACTCTTACATAGAAATTGGAAACATAGAGTGACAAAACTGTTACTGAGAATTGAGCATTTGAAACGACATATAAGCAACTTTTATGACACCGAAATCAAGCCAAAAACATGTTCAATCAAAGAACAGTGAGATGCCGTTATTCCAACACGTAAATAAAGGTATGCAGAGAATTTCGGATTTAAATGCAAAACTTCAGGAACAAGGTTTTGGTCATAGCTGTCCTACAAAATAAGATACAGGTATGAAGTCTCTTAAAGGAAAAGCGTTAGTGAAAGAGGACACTATGACACACTCTGTTGTTCCAAAAGGGTCTAACGATAACATGGAACCGATCACACCCAAACTGTTGAATAAAAGGACAAATCACTCATCATATATTAAGCATACTCAGGAAGATGCTTTGGTCCTTAGGGATATAGTCGAACATGTAAAAGCAATTTATCCTCAAGAACCACTTTTAGAGTCTGCCTTTAGGTACACAAAAGTTATACAGGATTTGCTTTCACACATAAGTAGATCATGCCCTAGCATCAACAGTTGTGGCTCTTAATTAATTGGGGTCACACCGAGGAGAAAGGATAAGCAAGTTAGTTTTGCCGAATCACTCACATCCAAAGAAAACACAAAACCAGCCTCAACTTCAAACATAGTTTCTAACAAGCGTGTGTTGCCTTCTACAGGAGTAAGACTTTCTACTAGTGCTAGCGGATCACAGCCTTCAGGCAATACCAAGAATGATAGGATTCTGCAAACACCAAGTAGTAACTCGAAGAATAAAGTAGAAGCTCACCCTAGGAATGTTAAATCTAGCTTGAATAAAAAGGATGGTACTGTTAATGTTATTGGATCTGCGGTTGGTGCAAATTTCTCAAGAAACAAAATGATTCTGATCTTGTCTGTATTAAACGTGATGATTGCATGCCTTCTGATAAATTGTGTGTTTCTGATTCGATGAATGATGTGAAATTTCGTGCTAAATCTAAGAAGTCTAAATCTAAGAAGCATAAATCTAAGAAAGTTAGTTGGAAACCAACAGGAAAGGTGTTCACTCAGATAGGATATACTTGGAGACCTACTGGTCGGACCTTCACTATTGTAGGAAATGCGTGCCCTTTAACTAGGATTACCACTACTAATGAAGTGCCTTCTAGGAAACCAATTGCTCTAGACTCTGAATCACCCAAACCTGTGGTTAAATTGGTATACTCAAGGAAACCTAGGAAGAATAAAAATACTGAGTCTGTCAGCAAAACTAAGGTTTTAAAACCATTGTCTGCTAACAAACAGGAACCCAGTAAATCCTGGGGATCCACAAAAACCAATATTCCATCTACTTCTTTGAATGCATGCAGGTCGTCCAAATCGTCCTCTGGTATTTGGACTCCGGTTGCTCGAAGCACATGACCGGAGATCGCTCTCAGCTCACCAATTTCATCAGTAAATTCTTGGGTACTGTCAAATTTGGAAATGATCAAGTTGCAAAGATAATGGGTTTTGGAGACTATCAGATTGGGAATGTTACTATCTCAAGGGTTTATTACGTTGAAGGACTTGGGCATAATCTATTTTCTGTGGGACAATTCTGTGATTCCAATCTTGAAGTGGCCTTTCGTCAACACACATGCTTCATTCGCAATCTAGAAGGTGTTGATTTACTCACGGGATCTCGAGGGGATAACCTTTATACACTCTCACTTGGGAATATGATGGCATCCTCTCCTATTTGTCTATTGTCTAAGGCGTCTAAAACCAAGTCTTGGTTATGGCACCGTCGTCTTTCTCATTTGAACTTTGGTTCTATCAATCATCTAGCAAGACATGGACTAGTACGAGGTCTCCCCAAGCTCAAGTTTGAAAAGGATCACTTATGTTCTGCGTGTGCATTAGGCAAAAGTTCCAAGAAACCCCACAAACCCAAATCTGAAGACACCAATCAAGAAAAACTCTATCTGTTGCATATGGATCTATGTGGGCCAATGCGTGTCGCGAGTGTTAATGGAAAAAGGTACATCCTCGTTATTGTCGACGATTACTCTCGATTTACATGGGTAAAATGCTTGCGATCAAAAGATGAAGCACCAGCTTTTATTATCAACTTTTTGAAGATGATCCAAGTACGACTTAAGGAAACCGTACGACGCATCAGAACAGATAATGGAACTGAGTTTGTTAATCAAACATTGCGTGAATATTATGAGAAGGTTGGAATCTCTCATGAAACATCAGTTGCACGCTCTCCACAGCAAAACGGTGTTGTTGAAAGACGAAATCGTACGCTCATTGAAGCAGCACGCACTATGTTAATTTATGCAAAAGCTCCTTTATTTCTTTTGATGGCCCGAAGCGGTCGCCAACAGCCTGTTACACCCCAAAATCGTTCCATGATAATCAATCGTCACTGTAAAACACATATGAGACGTTTTGCACAACAAACCTCCCGATCTATCTTTATCTACATGATAGTTTGGTCACTTTGTTTACCCACAATGATAGTGAGAATTTAGGCAAGTTACAACCAAAGGCAGATATTGGTATTTTCATTGGATATGCACCCACAAAGAAAGCTTTCCGGATTTACAACAGACGTACCAGACGAATAATGGAAACCATTCATGTTGATTTTGATGAGCTGACCGCGATGGCTTCTGAACACAGCAGTTCAGGACCCGCTCTTAATGAAATGACTCCTGAAACACACAGTTCAGGACTCGTGCCAAACCCTCCTTCTTCAACACCATTTGTACCACCAACGAGATCTGACTGGGATTTGTTGTTTCAACCAATGTTTGATGAGTCACTTAATCCCTCGCTTAATGTTGACATACATGCACCAGAAGTTATTGCTCCTATTCCTGAAGCAGTTGCACCTGAACATGCTGTATCAACTGGCTCATCTTCCTCAACTACAGTTGATCAAGATGCACCTTCACCAAGTAACTCACATACAACACAAGATACCCAAACTCCCATCATTTCTCATGATGTTGAAGAAGAGAATCATGATATTGAAGTTGCACATATGGGTAATGATCCGTACTTTGGTATTCCAATTCCAGACGTTACTCATACAATTGTGCATCCCGATCACCAAGTTTCTGAACACAATAGCAAATGGACGAAGGATCACCCACTTGAGAATATAATCGGTGCTCTTGAAAGACCAGTTTCCACACGACTCCAACTCCATGAACAAGCCTTATTCTGCTACTATGATGCCTTTCTAACATCAGTCGAACCCAAGAACTACAAAGAAGCATTAACCCAAGCATGTTGGATTGAAGCTATGCAAGAGGAACTTCATGAATTTGAACGTCTGGAGGTTTGGGAACTTGTTCCTCCTCCTGACAAAGCATTTGTCATCTCTCTTAAGTGGATCTATAAGGTTAAACTTGATGAGTTAGGAGGAATTCTGAAAAATAAGGCTCGGTTGGTTGCTCGTGGTTATCGTCAAGAAGAGGGTATTGATTTCGAAGAGTCATTCGCTCCGGTTGCAAGATTAGAGGCTATACGAATTTTTCTTGCGTTTGCTGCTCACATGAACATGGTCATCTACCAAATGGATGTGAAGACTGCGTTTCTGAATGGTAACCTGCGAGAAGAAGTTTATGTTAGCCAACCGGACGGATTTGTGGATCCAGACAACCCTAACCACTTTACCACTTAAAAAGCTCTTTATGTGTTGAACAAGCTCCACGTGCGTGTATATATGTTGACTTCATTCTTGATATCCAATGACCTGCTCCCAAAGGCACAGTGGAGCCTACTCTGTTCATCCGTCGAGAAGGCAACGATCCCTATTCTGGCCAAACTATGTCGATGAATTATCTTTGATGCTCTACTCCTGAACTGTGTGATCTATTCTCTAAAATAAAGGTTTCAAAATTTTAAGATGTCAATGATGGGAAAAATATCATTTTTTTCTTAAGGACTACAGATATCTCAAATACCAGAGGCATCTTCATAAACCAAACTAAATATGCTTCTTGAATCACTTAAAAAAAATGGCTATGAATCTTGTGACCCAGTGATACTCCCATGGTGAGAAGTCCAAACGTATGAGATAAAGAAGGGAAAGCGTCGATCCATCACACTATCATGGTATGTATTAGTCCACGCCTCCTTTATCTTACAGCCATATACCTTGACCTACAATATTGCTATATGCATGTGTCCTATATCATGCCTCGGCCTACCGAAAAGCACCTAAATGTGGTAAAAAGGATCTTTTGGTATCTCAAAGGAACTGTACATCGGGGTCTTTGGTATCCGAAGGATTCTTCATTTGCACTAATAGCATTTGCAGATGCGGATCATGCTGGTTGTCAAGACACACGCCGTAGCACATCTGGTAGCATACAACTTTTGGGTGATAGACTTGTAAGCTGGTCGTCTAAAAGACGAAAACGCGGCTGCGATATCCATACGGAAGCTGAATATATAGCCTCTGTCCGGATTTTGTTGTTCTCAAGTCTTGATGATATCACAAACTTAGCCGACTATGAGCTTTGATTCAATAAAATTCAATGTACTGTGAAACAAAAGCGCTATGCCTTATGCTGCAACAACGTTCAACATTCCAGATGCAAAGGCATAAATAGACATCATTGTTTCACTCATCAAGAGCATGTTGAAATGGTGTGATCGAACTTTACTTTTTCAATACGAGAATTATCAACTGGCGGACATCTTCACTAAAGCACTTGGCCAGAAAGAATTGAATTCCTTATCAACAGCTGGAATGGCGAGTATTACGCCGGATACACCTTAAAAAAAAAAAAAAAAAAAAATAAAAAAAAAAAAAAAAAAAAAAAAAAAAAAAAAAAAAAAACAAAAAAAAAAAAAAAAAAAACAAAAAAAAAAAAAAAGAAACAATTGGCAGATGAAGTTGATGAATAGTGGTGGTACCTATTCAAATATCATGTATACTACGTAAATACTTAAATCAGAAAAACACAAAAAGATTTTCATTTTAACTTTTATTTTTTCTAAAAATCATAAAAACCAAAAATATTTTCTTTTATATAAATTTTTTTCAAAAACAAAATACAAAATTAAAAAATTAGAAAAATTCAAAAAGAAGTTTTACAATGGCATGTCTTCTGAAATCGATAACATTTATGGTCTCAGAAATGTCATTTCACAATGATACAAGCCTGTAAATGAAGTTCGAGCAGAAGTTTCAAATGTTTTCAAAACATGCCAAATGGCTTACTATTATTTCAGATAGTAACCCACTTTTTACCCTGAGGAAAACATGTCATGCATATGACAGTTGTTCCTAACAACGGGAATTTATTCTCGGGCATGGTCTACTTTATGACCATGCAAAGGCTTGTGATTACTTTGCATCACAACCCGTGCTTCCTATATCCATAAGTGTACGTTTCAGTGCATATATGTGAATAAATAAGAGAAATCTTATTTATCTTGGTGTTAGTTGTTTTGTAACATACAAAATCATTCCATCATCTGAAAATAATTTTCCACAATACATTTGACTTCTCAAACAATGTCTACAGCTCTTTAAATAGAAAACGGGCCATTGTTTGAGGGGGGGAGAATGTCAAATTTCTTTGTCATGATCAAATGAGCTGTAAAAAGGGAAAAAGATTTTCAAATGATAACGTAATACCTCATGAACGAAAGTTAATTAAGTTTAACTTAATTGTGCTTTATGTGTTACTTGTTTTATGCCTTTAGGGTGTAGTTTTGCTATATTATGTCTATAGGTATGAGAGTTTAAAACATTAGGGACCAAGTGTGCTACTTGTTTAACTTGAATATACCTTATAAAACATAATGTGTAAGATTAATAAGTAGTATAAGATGAGGGGCCAAAAGTGTCATAGTTAGAAATAGTATTGATCAAACAAGTGATTTGGAAAGATGATCGAACGAGAGGACACTAGTGTCGATCGAACGAGTCCATACTTGTATGGATCGAACGTGTGATAGGATCGAACGAGTGCCTATCGAACGAGCCTATCAAACGAGTCCTTCAGTGTAAGGATCGAACGAGTGATGTTTTAGTGTGGTCCGAACGAGTGAAGTCTAAGTGTGGAACGAACGAGTGAAGTTCTTTGTGGATTGAACAAGTGAGATCCCTTATGGATCGATCGAGTGAAGTTTGTTTAGGACCGATCGAGTAAAATCTTAGAAAAGACCGAACGAGCGACCATTTGACTAGATTGAACGAATGACTTACTATAAGGATCGAATGAGTGACTGACAATATGGATTGAACGATCAACTGTTTATATGGACCAAACGAGTGTGTATCACAAGGACCGAACGAGCGTAATTTTGTGAAAAACTGATCAAGGTGCTCTTTTGTGGACCGAACGAGTAGAGTTGTTAACACATGACCAATTTTTTGACATAACACACTTAAGATCAAATTTTTTCTAACATAGATTAAATTTAACAAATCTCTTAGGTTAAAATAGACAGTAAAAGTTTGACAAAACCAAGGTTAAGTACATTCGACTTAATTGTTAGGATAGGTGCCTTTGTCTTACACGCTATTCGTCTATCTAAGTAGATTGATCTTCACAAGTGCTAAAAGTCATAAAGGTTCTCATGAATGAATGATTGTATCTTGTTATCAACTGCACTCACTCTTTCTTAAATAGACTTATGGCATTCCAAGTCACTTTGTGCAAACCGATCATGATTGATGGTTTGGAGGGAAGCTAAGACAACTTCAACACCAACACACCAACCTCACAAGCTCAAATTACATATGTATCTGTCTCTGTTCTATCCTTGAAGGTTGCTGTAAAGACTTTCATAACTGGGAAAGAAAGTTGAAGCATCGCTGAAGAGTGCTTGAACAGAGAAAGATCAGATTGCCAACTTCTTGAAAGAAAGAAGGTTAATGAGGAGCTTAGATAGGTCTTTGGTGGGAGATTGTACAAAGGAGGCCTACAGCTGCGTCAAAAGAACCATATGATTTTATCATATGATGTTCTCATCATTCAGGTCAAACCTCGTATATAATAATCTTGTGAATATATAAAGTGTAGACTTAATGGTGAAAATAAGATGTGCTCGAGTACAAATTTTTCAAGAATTTCTTTGTAAATTCAAAACATTCAAATAATTGTACTCGGCACCATCTTATAATCCCTCACAAGTTGAGGGGGAGCAAATATGTTCCAATCTCTAGACTATCTCATTTTGTCCCCAAACAGTTAATCAATTGATATCCAAAATATCAACGGATTGACATTTTGGATAAGGGGAGAAATTGTGATTAACATGGACTAAATGAATATTGACAGAAGTGATCAAATAAAAAGGACTCAATGCACTTCGCTCTTAGCATGTACTACGAGTACGATGCACATGTTAAGGGGGAGTCTTTTAGTGAAGATGAAAAACTCTCAAAGTGTAAACCTTTTGATATTTATATCAAACACTTTGATTGAACTTTTCAATGATTTTGGCTCTGATCGTAATGGGATACTCAAAACGACCCATGTTCTTAAATTTATGGAGTTATAAAGGCGTTAGGGCTTAGGTATACAAACCCATGATCACCAGAACCGTAATAAAAGGGAAAGAAAGACAAGAATGAAGAGGGATCATACTCCAGGGATATCCACTGCTAGTTAGTGTAGAAAGTCCTTAGTATGATTAAAAAAGGAGAAAAATGTAGATGTAGGGAATAAATGCCGACTGAGATGAGCTAACACTGGAACAAACCCAACAAGGTGTTAGTTATGAAGTCCGGTAAGCATTGAAGGGGTTGAAGAATGAAAAAGAAATGTAAGGATAAAGGGTGAAAAGAAAGAGCCCTCCATACACTTAGGCAAAACCATCCGGGTCATTACATATGTTTGTCAGATACACCTCAGGTGTAGTCTGACATTGAAGACAGTCATGGACCCAGTGACGCTATGCACAACCCTCCCTAGCCACTTAAGGTCTCTCAAAAGACTCTTGTTTCATCTCTCACAGAGATTACACGCATTTCTATTGACTTTCTCACTCCGAGTTAGTTGATATTGAAAAGGTGGCAGTCCGCACCAGCCTCCGATCACTAAATTAAAGGTGCACTATTAAGTCTAGAGCCAAAAGAGATCATCAATTAATCTCATTAGGACACTTATAATAATTTAGCTTGTTATCTCACACCATGTGAATATCAAGTAATATCATTAGAGTCCTACGCAACATCCTTGTGATATTGCCAGAACATCCGAGTGAATTAATTCACAATGAAGATGGAAATCCTGCTTGAGTCAACATCAAACAAGCTCATGGTAGGTAACTTGTGCGATTCTTTATGAATCAAACTTGTGACAACTGGAAAGAAACGATGGTGCGATTCTATAAGAATCAAACTTATTCCAGGAAATGGATCAACAGCTGTGAAAGAACTTTTGAAATGATAAACACTCTCAGTGTGTCACAAAAACAATTTTGCAACGTGATACACCGATTGATTTTCAAATCGATTTTTCTTCATCAATCGGTGATATAGTAAATCACTGGTTCACTTTTATCGTGCTGTCTGCTTTGAGACGTTCCGATAATGAGAACATGCTAAGCACTTTTATGCTTCAGCTGGAAATCCTGTCAAGAAGATACTTCTTAAATTGAATCTATCTGATCACAGGTCAAACCTCACGGATTTGAAGGTTTCTCCAACCAAACCTGGGCGAATGACAAAGCCATATTCGTCCCCCCGCTTTATTGCTAACTGTTTTATGCATGTTATCTAAAAGGGTGGTGGAGGTTCCTGATTCCAGTTGTCTCACAAGATCCATAACCATATGCTCATACCTGATCAACCAACATAAAGTCATCATGAAAGCTCAAGTACATGTTTCAAAACTTCCGCTACTCTGATACCACACATCTTTCTCGAAGGGTCAAAGTGTTAAAGTTAAAGAATTTCAAGAAAGATGCAACATTAAAGCTTTTCAAGAATGGTATGAGCATGTCGGTCCAGAAGTCGCAAGTCCACAAGGTGGCAATGTTTCAAGTTGGCGTAGAGATTATGTTTGGTTGATGATCTCAAGTTGCTCAAGATCACTATGTCAAATACAAGTTCAAAGAACAAGCTCAAACCAAGAAGTCAATGACCACAACAACTTATTCTCAAGAGAAAGCCAAGAGTACGAGCTAAAGACTAGGGATAAAGCATAGTATGCTAGGCTTAAAGTTTGTAAATTGGAGTGACCTCCCTTAAGGGGAGATTGTTGGAAACACGAAAAGTGTCGGTCACTTCCAAAGTTGTAATAGTCTTAGCACGTAGGTTGTATAAGGATTAGATTAGTAATCTAGTCCGGCCCAAGGACCATGGGTGGCCCAACTCCAGCCCATGGTCGGCCTCTATGTAGTATTTATACACCCTCTCCTAGTCTTGGAGAGGGTTGGTTGTTCATTTCATTCCACACACACTTCATCATAATACATTCATCCATTTTCCATCATCTTTCTCTCTAACAATCCAACCCACATCTCACTTATTGTTCTTGCTTGATTCATTAGATTACTAGTATTCTACAATTGGGTATAAAAGTGGGTATTTGTTGAAGCGTAGGAAAGTTTTTGTGGTTCCGGGAGTGCCTAAACGTAATTTATCGCGAAACGTATACACTTTACGCATCCGATAAAAATAAAATGAACAAAGTTAATAATTATCCTTAAAATAATTATATAACCCTTGCTTGATGTAAACATTTAATTGTTTGATGCCCGTTTACATTGAACGCTAATTTTTGGCGTACGCGATTTAACTTAACGTTTACAATTTAAAGCAAACACGTACAATACTAACAATAAATAGTATATTTATTGACGTAATCAAAGACTTGAAAACATAGGGTGTTATAGACTTCCCCCTTTAAACGAGCCTTGTCCTTAAGGCTCACAATGCAGCACTTAACGACGGTGTGGTATTGACGAAGAGGTGTGGATATTTCTTCTTGAATTGGTCTTCACGCTCCCACATGTACTTAGGACCTCTCTTGGAGTTCCATCGAACTTTGACCAATAGGATCCGACTTCTCTTCAACCGTTTAACTTCTCGGCCCACTATTTCTACCGGTTCCTCAACAAAATGAAGTTTGTCGTCCAAATTAAGTCCATCCAACGGAACGGCTAATGGTTCGTCGGCATGACACTTTTTCAGATTAGATACATGAAATGTATTATGGACTCTGCTCAATTCTTCTGGAAGTTCAAGCTTGTAAGCAACTTCTCCAACCCTTTCTATCACCTTAAAAGGTCCAACATACCTAGGGTTCAACTTCCCCCGTTTGCCAAAACGTACAACCCCTTTCCAAGGCGAGACCTTAAGCATGACCTTGTCCCCGACTTGGAATTCCATTGGTTTACGCTTCAAGTCAGCATAACTCTTCTGTCGGTCACGAGCAGCTTGCATCCTTTGCTTGATCTGAATGATTTTCTCAGTGGTTTCTTGGATCAGTTCTGGACCGAGTATTTGAGCTTCTCCAACTTCAGTCCAACAAACAGGTGAGCGACATTTCCGACCATAAAGTGCTTCAAATGGTGCGGCCTTGATGCTAGCGTGATAGCTATTGTTGTATGAAAACTCGACTAATGGCAAATGGTTAACCCAACCCTTTCCAAAGTCGATAGCACAAGCACGCAACATATCCTCGAGAGTTTGAATGGTCCTCTCGCTTTGCCCGTCGGTTTGCGGATGGTACGCAGTACTCATATCCAAGTTTGTACCCAAAGCACTCTGAAGTGACCTCCAGAAATTTGATGCGAATCTCGGGTCACGATCGCAAATGATTGAGACGGGTATCCCATGCCTCGTGACCACTTCCTTTAGGTACAATCTTGCAAGTTTATCCAAAGGATCGGTTTCTCTCATTGGGGTGAAGATCGCAGACTTAGTAAGTCGGTCAACGATCACCCAAATTGTATCATAGCCTTGAGACGACTTAGGAAGCTTAGTAACAAAATCCATGGTGATGTTGTCCCACTTCCATTCAGGGATCTTAGGTTGTACTAACAATCCTGATGGCCTTTGATGTTCAGCCTTGACCTTAGCACAGGTCAAGCACTTATTAACATAAGTGGCTATGTCGGCTTTCATGTTGGGCCACCAGTATAACTTCTTCATGTCTTGGTACATTTTGTCGGAACCCGGATGAATAGAGTATTTCGCATCTTAATCTACTAGAAACTTAAAAATCCCCCCCCGATAAATTTAACCCTTGCTTAATGGATTTTGGACTTAAGGAAGATGAGCTTAACCTGGAAGGGCTCATATGGACTTTTACTAGCTTATCATTGATAAGCTAGAGCTGTTGATAAGCTCTTGGAGCCTTATAAGCCTTTGTTTAGCTAAGGCAACTTGTAAGTTTCCATTTACTCTTGCTGTTTTAAATTTCCTAGTATAAATTTGCTTATTATGCTTAAATGTTTGCTTATTTGAGCTTATATGTGTGTTATTGAGTTTATTAAGGATATTTGATCATCTGTTTTTAGTTTTAATAGATTAGATCTTAGTTTTCTTTGAATTTTGTTTTAAATCATCAAAAAAACCAAAAATATTAGCTTAGCTTGTAGATCTTTGTTCCTGTCTTATTTGCTTTTTAAAATAAGTTTATTTAGGTTGTTATAAGCTGTGTGTAATCTGGTAGTTAAGTTTTGAGTTTTAAAATCTTAATTTCATAAGCTAAAATGGTATTTGTCATTCTAAAGGAGTGTTTGGTTTAGTATAGTTTGACCTCAAAAAGTCAAAGTAATTTGGTGTTTATACTTTGGTCAGCTTGGATTTCATAATTAATTAAGTGTTGATAAGGTTTGTAGGTTTAGTTTGTGCTTAAAAACATTTTGAGGAGCAATGTGTTCTATTTTGCACCAGGGGAGGTTATTTTCTTAAGATAGCTAGGTAGTTTTTGATCCAAGCTTCTCTAAGCTTGGATTTTGGTTGCTAAGTGTTCATTCACACTAATTGGGTGTGTCCAAAACAGGTTTGACTCGTCAAGGTTCACCTGGTTTTGGTTTAGCCCCATTTGCAAGTGCATCAGATGAGGTTTACTGCACGTTCTCATACTGCAGTCCCTTTTGATCACAATTTAAGTAGCTTAAGTAGGATTTATAAGCTAAAATTCAGTAGGATTGTAGCTTACATGTTAGTCAAGATAGATTAAAGCTTGCTTTTCAAATTCTAGCTTATTCTCTAGGGTAAACTATCCCTACAAGGATCCTTTAGCTTATTGAAAAATAAGCTCAAAGGTACCTTAAGGGGCTGTTTGGTTCACAGTTGCATTTAAGTGCTTATTTCTTATTTTTAGCTTATGGCTTCTTGTTTTTGCTTATTCTTAGCTTAGATCTGCTTATTAGGTTAGTTTAGCTTAATCTGATTAAGACTTAGCTTAATTTAGCTTATTTGTTCTCTTAGTTTAGTTAAAAAAGCCAAAAAGAGTTAAAATAGTTTTTCTAGCTTATTGTTTGTTCTTTTTGCTTATTTCTTGTTAAGTTTTGCTTATTAACTTAGATATAAGTAATGTGTAGCTTATTTAGTTTTAATTTCAGCTTATTCACAATTTTAGCTTATTTAGTTTAGTTAAAAGCTTAAAAAATCCTTTTTAGTATAAACTGTCACCTTATTTGGCTTAATTCTGTGCTTATTCTTGAGTTCTAGAAAAAGTGTTTTCACAAAAGTTACTTATTTTCAGCTTATTTACAACTTTGCTTTTACAAGTTTTTCAAAATAAAAAAAAGGGGAAGGTGGAAATCGGGGGTGAGCAAGACTCGAACCCCCGACCTCAACACCCTCAACCCTTTTATAACACCACAACACACACTCACTACCACTGCGCCCTGGGGTCTTTTTCGTTATGACCTTGCAACATTTATTTCTTATACACATTTAGTCCCTTTAGCTCTATAAGCTGTTTTAGCTTATTTCGTAGCTTATTCAATAAGCTGAGTTTACAAGTTTATTTTTCCTAGGTTCTATTTAGTTTAAGCTATTTTTTGTATTTTTTTTCTAGAATTTTTATAAATCGTTTAGTATTTTTAAACATTTATTTTTATTAAAAACTTTAAAAAAATCATAAAAAATAGAAAAATAATCAAAAAGAACGGGATTCGTTCCCGTTTGCATTTTTCGTGTTTTAAAACTCATTTCAACTCCGTTTTTGTTCTAGTTTTCTTTAAACTTACTTTCTAGTCAATTAGAGTCTATTTAAAAAGAAAAATTCAATTTAGGTTAAATTTTGGAAATTTATGGTTTTTAACTGCCATTTAGGGTTCTCGTTTTACGTTTTTAGTTAATGTTTGATTTCTCGTTATTTGTTTTCGTGCTTAATTGTTATCATTTGCTTATTTTAAATTGTAGAAGTAGATAATCAAAGCAATCTTTGTTTCCAATTCAAATCATTGTCCAAACAACAAACGTGGTTTCAATTTCACAAATCGTTGGGGAATAACGACCCAGGAATCATACTTCCCGGTTAATATACGTATTATATTATATATATAATTTTTGAAGATTTTTCTTTTTTACCTTTGTCCTCAAGGGTAATTTGGTAATTTTCCATCATATTATATATTTTATTATTACGTGTGTTGGTTCACTACGAATCATTGATCCTGGGGCAATCGTTATTAAAGGCTGGATCGAGCACTACCACGGAGGGGACATTCCTGCATCGGATGTCCTGGATCTCTGTTTCTTCCCCATGGACAACGGGGCGAGTCCAGCTAGCGACTCGTTAATAAACAAGCGCTTCGTGGGTGGCAACCCATGCTTATCCTAGTAGTAGTAATAATATTATATTAGCTTAGATTTAGTAATAAATAAGTGTGGGGGTGTGCTTCTTTCCTTGTTGTGTTTCGTGGGTATCTGTTTTTGCTTGTGATAACATCAAATATTCAATACTTTTTCTTATCAAATTCCTACGTTTATTGCCTTACTTTATAGCATTTTGGTACTTAATTCATTTATATTTCAAATTCATGTTATTAAAGGCATTGGAACGGTATAGATGCGGAAAAACGGCAAAATAAAGAAAATATGAAGAAAAAAAACATATTATAGAAGATATTACGACGTAACGTCCCGCAGGAGTTACGCCGTAATCAATTATAAATAACAAATATTTTGTAATGACGAGGCATTACGGCGTAACGTCCCATACGAGTTACGATGTAAATTATTTATTAAATAAAATATTAATGTTGACTAAGGGTTATGGCATAACGTGTCGAAGTAAATACGCCGTAACATATTTTAATACTAATTGAAGAAATGTTGCGTCAGAAAGTTTACAGCGTAACGTGGTCGATGCCGTTACGCCGTAAAGTATGAGTCATCGCAGGGACTATTATTGTGCTAAAGTTATATAATTTTCAAGTTTCACCACATAGTTGAGGGGTAGTAAGACTTTACTACTAAGTGCTCGCGAACACAGCTTCAGCAATACCAAGATGATAGGATTCTGCAAACACCAAGTAGTAATTCGAAGAATAAAGTAGAAGCTCACCCTAGGAAAGTTAAATCTAGTTTGAATAAAAGAAAATGTACGTAAAAGTTACTGGAACTGCGTCTGTGCAAAAATCCAAGAAACAAGAAGAATTCTGATTCTTACTGTGTTAACATAATGATTGCATGTCTTTCTGATAATGTATTTATTTCTAATGCTGTGAATTTGTGAAATCTCATGCTAAACCTAAAAAGAAAAAACAAAGAAAAGAAATTTGGAAACCAACAGGAAAAGGTTTCACTCAGATAGGACATATTTAGGAGACCTACCATCGACCTTCAACTATTGTAGGAAATCGTGCCCTTAACTAGGATTACCACTACTAATGAAGTGCCTTCTAGGAAACCAATAGTTCTAGACTCTGAATCACCCAAACCTGTGGTTAAATTGGTATATTCACGGAAACCTAGGAAGAATAAAAATACTGAGTCTGTCAGCAAAACTAAGGTTTTAAACGCAATGTCACCTGTCTAACACAACAGAACCAGTAAATCCTGGGATCCACAAAAACCCAATATTCCATCTACTTCTCTGAATGATTGCCAGGTGGTCCCAAATCGACCCTCTGGTATTTGACTCCGTTGCTCTAGCACATAACGGAGATCGCTCTCAGCTCACCAATTTCATCAGTAAATTCTTGGGTACAGTTAAATTCGGAAATGATCAAGTTGCAAAGATAATGGGTTTTGGAGACTATCAGATTGGGAATGTTACTAATCCAAGGGTTTTATTACGAAGGACTTGGGCATAATCTATTTTCTGTGGGACAATTCTGTGATTCCAATCTTGAAGTGGCTTTTCGTCAACACACGTGCTTCATTCGCAATCTAGAAGGTGTTGATTTA
This sequence comes from Tanacetum coccineum, assembly GCA_026074375.1. Taxonomy (NCBI): domain Eukaryota; kingdom Viridiplantae; phylum Streptophyta; class Magnoliopsida; order Asterales; family Asteraceae; genus Tanacetum; species Tanacetum coccineum. The sequence continues at coordinate 41,784 of BQNB010022844.1, read as the reverse complement.
TTGACGGGATCTCGAGGGGATAACCTTTATACTCTCTCTCTTGGGAATATGATGGCATCCTCTCCTATTTGTCTATTGTCAAAGGCGTCTAAAACCAAGTCTTGGTTATGGCATCGTCGTCTCTCTCATTTGAACTTTGGTTCTATCAATCATCTGGCAAGACATGGACTTGTACGAGGTCTCCCTAAGCTCAAGTTTGAAAAGGATCATTTATGTTCTGCATGTGCATTAGGCAAAAGTTCTAAGAAACCCCACAAACCCAAATCTGAAGACACTCTCAAAAGATTATGATGAAGAGCAGAACAGAATCAATTATAATTGGTGATGATTTGTCCATCCAAAGCTCACAACTCATGATGATGAGATAATACATGAAGAGGATTCTGATGAAGATGATTCTAGTATTTCATCATCAGATGATGAAGATAGTGACGATGAAGATGAAGGAACAAATGTTGAAGGAGCAAAGACGCAAGAAGAGGCTACAGAGACAGAGGATCAAGGAAATGAGGAAGTCAAAGATACCAATACCGATTTTAGATGGAAGATATAAAGTAAGACAGATGGTTGAAGACAACTCATGACCCTAACTCCCGGTAGATCTGATGGTCAACAACAAGTTCCATCTGTATCTTCTGGAATTCGTTCGCCAAACATGCTGAATCCAAACCAAGATACTGGTGTTGATGATATTTTTCGACAAAATACAGAAGCCACTTCTCTCATTGATACTAATATAACAGCCATCATGGAGCCATCCTTCACTGCACAGATCAATCGCCCTCCAACACCGCATCCTATCATCATTCAACCACAACAACAACCAATTTTGACACCGGCAACTACTACAAGCTCCTCGCTACAAAATCTGCCTAACTTTGCCTCGTTGTTTGGCATTGATTATAGATTGAAAGCATTAGAAGACAACTTCTCAGAACTCAGGCAAACCAATCAATATGCTGAAGCGCTCTCCTCTATTCCCTAGCACCGTAGCAATATCTACGAATAAATGCAGATAAGCAGTGACGTTGCAGTCCAATTGAAGTAAGAGAGAATTCGAGAAGAGTTCCTTTCTAACTGCAAATCAACAAATCCTTGAATTCCAATTGATGACGGAATGAAGAAAATCATCAAGGAACAGTCAAAAAGGAAGTCTCCAAAATTATCCTAAGTCGAGAAGTTAGTCATTGATCAACTCGAGTCTGAGGTTCTGGTGCGATCATCAAAGGAAGCCAACACATCTCATGCTGTAGCTGCAAATCTCTCAGAATTAGAGCTGAAAAAGATCTTAATTGACAAGATGGAAACAAACACTCTTTCAACAGTAGACATTTCAAGACAGCTCTACAAGTAACTTATTTGAGGCGTATGAAGCTGACAAGATCTTGTAGATACATAAGGGCGTTACAGTCACAATTAAAAGACCTGAGAGGGGCAGATGAAGCAGAAGAACCCTCACGCTGGAACCGACCGGGGGTCCAAAAGAAGAAGGTCAGGAACGGAACCCGCTTCTACCAGTGCTCCAAGTGAAACGACAACCAAGACAGCAGGACAGACTACCGATACAGATGTCTCTGAAAGACCTGCAACCAGGGGGGGGGTTTTTTATGAACATGGTGTCCCCAAGATGAACAAGCAGAAGAGAGGTCCAACATCTTCCAAGATTTGTTTCAAAAACCTACGAGACTACCTTCTCGCTGATCATCATGGAATACGTCTTGTTCCTGCCATTCATGGAATCTTACCAACCTTGGCTTAGCAATCTGGCACAAACAGACCACGAGAGTCGTTTGATTGACAAACCGCTTCTACTTTGAACTTCTCCGCTTTATGCTGAAACCGGCTAAATGTTCAAACTCTAACACCTGAATTCTAGCGTGTCAACATTTTGACTTGATGAAGCACTAGCAAGAGTTTGACTGAACTGGAATGTTTTTTGTGAGGAGGTCACAAAGCCAACATCGAGAAAGTTAGACTAGAATCAAACCCTGATGGTCGCAATATCCTGCCATATCCTCGACCCACTACCATGTATTCCAAATTCACAATGTCGACGTTTATACCATTTCATCACTCATCAATAACTACTTGAATATCTACGTGGTGGTGTGACAAGCCGAAAGTACTCTACTTCTGTAACGAAGACTATGCGCAGATACGGACATATCAATATTGATAGAAGACTAGTGGCCTAACTCAATGTGAGTTCAAACGTTCATCAAATACGACAAATTCGCCCTCTTGGGAAATCTCGCATTGGGCAAGAAGCGACGACATTCTATGCATTGCAACCTTAAGGAAACAGCTCGGGTACGTCTATACAAAAAGACGGATTATTGCTGTCACAAGGATGAAATTGTCGAATGGCATAATTATGAAGGCATCTTGACTGATTACATTATGAAGGGATAAGATGTCTCTACAGTTCCAAAGAAGGCGACTTCCACAGACTAAGGAACCAAGACATTGAATATATTTTGCTTTCTCGTGCAAGGAAAAGTGACTAATCTAAGCGTTGAATAAAGGTATTGCATTAATGTCTCCATACGAATGTTTTTACACGAAGAGTTGAATCCAGCGACGTGTGGAAAGATCTTCACTGGTGTTAAAGTTATCAGAAGAAACTTAACCTCACCAAAGCCCGACACGTACAATCAAATCTGAAGACAAGACCTTATACTCTATTACCTATCCAATATGAATCATCTACGAGAATAAAGACAAATTAACAGATGATGCGTATTGACGAACTACACAAGTTTCAGCGATGGTTACTCCTAATGACGTTCGTACAGCTCTTAATGATCGCCTCAAAGAATAAGAATGAGTTACTTGCCACAGACTTTTTGGGAAGCAAACATGGTTGACAAGGCAAAACGCGAAGATCATGATCCAGGCGATAGACCAAGAGGCAAAAGACAAGGAGGATAATGAGAGTTTGGAGAGATTATTCGTGGACACCATACGGGGGTGTACCATACGGCTTCTACAAATGACCAATATGATTTATCATATGTTGTTTACTCATCTTACAAAGGTCAATCCACGTAATAAACTTATCTTGTGAATAATGAACAATATAGTGTAGACTTATTGTTTAATTATAAATTTGCTCGAGTACAAATTTTTTCAAAGAATTTCTCAGTAAATTCCAAAATTCAAATAATTTGTACTCGCATCATCTATAAACCCTCAAAAGTTGAGGGTGAGCAATAACAGTTCCAAACTGATGATCATATAACATTTTGTCCCCGAAAAACGGTTAATCAATTGTACCAAATGATCAAGGGATTAACATTTGGATAAGGGGAGAAATGTGATTACCGGAGAACCTTAATAAATACTGACAGAAGTGATCCAATAAAATGGACTCAATGCACTCCATACCTACATGTACTACGACTACGATTCACATGTAAAGGGGAGCTTTTATGTGATAATGAAAGACTCTCAAAGTTAAATCTTTGATATATAATATCAACACTTTGATTGAAATTTTCAATGTTTTGGAAGGATTGTGATGAAAGACCCAAAAACTGACCATGTTTAAATTTATGAAGTAAAGGCGGTTAGGCTTAGTTTTCAGACCCCATGATGCACCATAACCGGAGGTAACTACCAGGGATATCCACTAATATGTGCTAGAAGTCCTTAGTTATGACAAAAAAGGAGAAAAAGAGAGAACAAGGAATAATGCCGACTGAATGGAGCTATCACTGGAACAAACCCAACAAGGTGTTAGTTATGAAGTCTCGTTAAGCATTGAAGGGGTTGAAGAATGAAAAAGAAATGTAAGGATAAAGGTTAAAAGAAAGAAGCCCTCCATACACTTAGGCAGAAACCGTTCAATACTTATGCTGTCAGAAACACCAGTGTTTGTCTGACAAAGAAGACAGTCATGGACCTAGTGACGCTATGCATAACCCTCCCCAACCACTCAAAGTCAGAAAGACTTTGTTTCAAAACTCACGGAGATTCACACATTTCTATTGACTTCACACTCCGAGTTAGTGATATTGAAAAGGGGCACTCACTCCAGCCCTCCGATCACAAAATCAAAGTGCACTATTGGGAAAAGTCTAAGCCAAAAAGATATCATCCAATAAATCTCATTAGGACACTTGTCAAAATTATTCTTGCTAAGTCACACAATGTGAATTACAAGATACATATTAAGAGTCCTACGCATTATCCTTGTGATTTTGCCAGAACATCAAGTGAATACATTTCACAATGAAGAATGGATAATACTTGCTTGAGTCAACATCAAAACAAGCTCATTGTAGGTAAATTGTGCGAATCATTATGAATCAAACTATGTTACAACGTAAAGAAACGATGGTGCGATTCTATACGAATCAACTTTTCTAAGGAAATGATCAACGTTGTTAGTGAATTTTTTGAAATGATAAACACTCTCGGTGTGTCCACAAAAGACAATTTTGTAAGTGAACACCTATTGATTTTTTAAATCAATTTTTCTATATCAATCTGAGAGATTTTTTATAGTAACTCACTGTTTCACTCTATCGTGATGTCTGCTTTGAGCCGTTCCAATAACGAAGAACATGCTGAGTACATGAATCTAATACTTATGTGTTAGAAAGATTCAATACTTCAGCTGGAAAACCTTCAAGAGATTCTTCTTAAATTGAATTCTATCTATCACAGGTCGATCACTCACGGATCCGATGGTTTTCTCCAACCAACCTGGACGAATGACAAAGCCATATTCTCCCCCTGCTTATTGCTAATGTTTTAGCAGCTATTTGAAAATGGTGGTGAGGTTCCTTGATTCCATGCTGGCTCACAAGATCCCATAACCACCTTCTGCATACCCGACCGAATCAAACATAAAGTCATCATGAACGCTCAAGTACAGTTCAAGACTTCCGCACTCTACACCACACATTTTTTCTTTCTAGAAGTGTCAAAGTGTTAAAGTTAAAGAATATTCAAGAAAGATGCAACGTTAAAGCTTTTCAAGAATGGTAGAGCATGTCAGACCAAATTCACAATCCACAGGTTGGCAAAGTTACAAGATTGCGTAGAGAATTGTGCTTGGTTTATGACTCAAGATGCTCAATAGATCACAATGTCAATACAAGTTCAAGGAAAAGCTCAACCCAAGAAGTCCAATGATCACACTACACATATTAACAAGAAAGTCAAGAGGACGAGCTAAAGACTAAGGATAAAGCATAGTATGCTAGGTTTAAAGTTTGTAAATTAGAGTGACCTCCCTTAGGGGGAGATTGTTGGAAACACGAAAAGTGTCAGTCACTTCTAAAGTTGTTACAAGTCTTAGCTCGTAGTTAGTATAAGGATTAGATTAGTAATCTAGTCTGGCCCAAGGCCCATGGGTAGCCCATCTAAGCCCATGGCCGGCCTATGGTGTAGTATATAAGGCCCTCTCCTAGTCTTGGAGAGGGTTAGTTGTTCATTTTGTTTCCATACACACTTTATTAATACCATCATCCATTTTCCATCCAAGTCTCTCTAACAATCCAACCCACATCTCACTCTTGTTCTTGCTTGATCTTAAGATTACTAGTATTCTTCAATATATGTTGATGATATCATATTTTCCTAGACCGACCCCAAAGATTGTGACCGTTTTTCTAATGAAATGAGTTCTAAATTTCAAATGTCGATGATGGGTCAAACATCATGTTTCTTAGGTTTACAGATTTCTCAAAATCCTAGAGGTATTTTCATTAATCAATCTAAATATGCAAATGAGATTTTAAAGAAATTTGATCTTCATAAAAGTGACCCTGTTGACACTCCTATGGTGGAGCGAACAAAACTGGATGAGGATCTCTCAGGGACCCCTATTGACCAGACCAAATATCGCAGCATGATTGGGTCCCTGATGTACCTCACAGCCAGTAGACCTGACCTTGTTTTTGCTGTGTGCATGTGTGCTAGATATCAATCTAGGCCCACTAAAAAGCACCTTAAGGCAGTTAAATGGGTCTTTTGGTATCTCCAAGGAACCATCAATATGGGTCTTTGGTACCGAAAGACACCGCCATGGCACTAACCGCATACGTAGATCATGCAGGTTGTCAGGACACTCGCAGAAGTACATCTGGCAGTGCTCAGTTCCTTGGTGACAAGTTAGTCAGCTGGTCATCAAAGAAGCAAACTAGTATGTCTATCTCGTCTACAGAGGCCGAATACATCATGATGTCGGGTTGCTGTGCCCAAATCCTTTGGATACGGTCTTAATTATCAGATTATGGCTTCGCTTACAATCGCATCCCTCTGTTCTGTGATAACAAGAGTGCCATAGCTCTTTGTTGCAACAACGTTCAGCACTCCAGGTCTAAACTCATCGACATCCGACATCATTTCATCAGAGAACAAGTGAAAAAAGGAGTGGTTGAGTTGTATTTCGTAAGGACAGAGTACCAACTGGCGGATATATTCACTAAGGCGCTGCCCAGAGAACGATTTGAATTCATTCTCCCAAGGCTTGGCATAAAGTGTATGAAGCCAGAGACACTCAAAAGTCTTCAGGATGATCAGGATGAGTAACGGATGGGCTTTAAGTATCCTATGTAAATATGTACATACTTAAACCCAAAAAGAAAAATACAAAAATATAAAACCATCAAAAATCCATAAAAACTCAGAAAATAGAAAATACCATAAAATAGTTTTCTTCAAGACATGTCTTTCGTTTATCGATAACATTTATGGTCCTAGAAATGTCATTCAATAATGACACGGGTCTTTAAATGAAGCTCGAACAGAAGTTTAAACCTTTCAAAACATGTCTAAATGGCTTGCAGTTATTTCTACGATATGGTCGCAAGGTTGGCAGACTAGCCTTATCAATCTCTAAGATGAAGACGGCATATTATCCTGATGTCGGATTGGAGCAACTGGTGCCTGATCAGTTCTGGATTGTAGAGGAATGCAAGTATGACATCGCAGCTATGTATGGTATCTCTTATTGGTGGTTTTAAAGACAACGATTCTACATTGACCGATTCTTATTTGAAGGAGACCGCCGAGCAGTAAGGACTCATATGCGTATCTTAAGTGTCGTCCGAATCAAAGTCTTTTCAATGTATGGGTAAAACTACATGAAGAAAATAGTCATTCGTCGAGCTGATCTCAAAGAATACGTTATAGTGGAAAGGGACTTCAAACACATGTACCCCAGTGACTTTGAAGATCTGTACTTGTTAAATCTTCAAGGTCACTTGAACCACCTATCACCCGAAGACAAAAAGATTCTAACTACCGCTGTCAACCTATAGACCAAAAATTTGGTTATCAGACATCGCGTAGAAGACTTCTAGCTGGGAATTGAGAGCTACCAAACACAGCTAAACCTCACCAAACCTCGATGGAAAGCCACTGGATTTAAGTTCAAGCATGACTACACAGTCATAGACTCTCCAAGGGCAGTTACATTCAGAGACAGATACGGGGTTCAGATGATCATGAGGTTCAATGAAATACACAAGCTCAGTGATGGTACTCTGCAACAGATTGATGAAGCCTTGGACTATCGAGTCAAGGAATTCCAGATCAACAGGACTAATCCAGGGATAAACACCAGATTTTGGACGAAGAAAGATGTTAACAGGAGCAAGGACTTCATGTTCGCGATCCAGAAAAGGCTAAAGACATGACGTATCTTTCAGAATCTAGAGAGCTTTGTGGGTGGACGGATCCGAGAAGGCGACTACCGGTTACTGAAGAGAACCGAATGAGGGGTAGTATAATATATACGTTGTTGTAATATGTACATCATTTTGTAGTGACTAAAACTGTAACTTAGGCTTGTATATTAAGTAACTATATGCTTCACATTCGGATAATATAAACCTGACACACTTTCTCCCAAAATCTAATATAAAATGCACATATTAAGGGGGAGCGAATGGTGGGGAGAAAGGAATGTGGCGGTGGGGGGGGCGGGGGGAGAGGGGGGGAGGGTGTGTGGGTCGTGCGGGTTGTGGTGTGCTGTTGGGTGGGGGTGGGGGTGGTTGGGGGGAAGAAGGGAGGGGGTGGAGGGTTGGGGGGGTGGAGAGGTGGGGGGGGGGGGTGGGGGTGGTTGGGGTAGTGAAGTTTTTATCTTTTTTTTTTTCTGTTTTTTTTCTTAATTTTTATTTTTTTTTCTTTAGTTGAGTTTTTTTTATTCTGGTTTTTTTTTAGGGGTTTTTTCTTTTTTTTTAGTACGGCTAGTTCCATTTTTTGGAATTTAAAACTAGCAGTATTTAACTTAAAGTACCGAGTTACTAACTCCAAGATAGTACTGTTAGTGGAAAACCTGTTAGTACTGGTGGTTTTTATTTTAGCTTATCAGCTTTTTATTTCTGCTTATTTATGATTTCCTTTGCTTTTTAGAGTAGATTTAAACCATTTCCTTTAAGCTTATTTTCCTTTTCAAAGTATTTTCAATAGTGTATCAGTTTATAGCTTTTTAGCTTATTTGCTATTTTCTTGCTTCATTGAACTAACAGTACTAACCTTAAGCTACCAGTACTAACTTATAACTCTTGGTCTCGCGGATTCTCATCCTTGAGTTTATTTATATCATATATACATAAGTTTTAAGGAGTAAGTTCCAGCTGATCAATTTTTGGCGCCGTTGCCGGGGAGGTTGAAAAAGAATATCGCTACATATTGACAACTTGTGTTTGAATCTGTGAATATTTAAAAATATATATATATATATATATATATATATATATATATATAAAAAGTACAAAAATATTTTTTTTCATTTTTCTAGTATAATTATCATATAAAAACGAAAGAAAAACCAAAAAGATAAAAATATTGTCCATAAAAATAAAATAAACTCCAAATCTATCAATTGTTCCTAACGTGTGGAACAATACCAATTTCCCAACTCGAACAAAAGATTTAAAACTTGCCATTTGTGTCTCTTACGACGTACGGCTCACCTTGAAAAGTTAAACAAACTATAAAGTGGGTATAAGGAGGGTTGTTCCTAGGAACTACGGCCCGAAAGGAGAAATAAGCTTCGCGTTATTCCTACTTCTCCGCTCACCTGTGCGTTTATCTTTTTGAGAGCTACCGTGAAGGAAGTAGATTATTTGGTTTAAGTTGTCTTATCTCATTGTCCGTAAAATCAATTGTGAATAAATCATTGAGAAACCAAAAAAAAAAACAAAATAGTGTAAATTTTCTTTTTTATATTTCTATTTTGTGCATGCGCACTCGTTCTCAACTTGTTGGTTCTCAACTCGTTCTCAACAAATTGGTAAAATACCAAAATATAATATTCTCAACTGAGGTATTATCATAATAACTTCCGGTGAACTTGTTGGTTCCCAACTCGAACAAAAGATTTAAAAACTTGCCATTTGTGTCTCTTACGACATACGGCTCACCTTGAAAAGTTAAACAAACTATAAAGTGGGTATAAGGAGGGTTGTTCCGAGGAACTACGACCCGAAAGGAGAAATAAGCTTCGCGCTATTCCTACTCCTCCGCTCACCTGTGCGTTTATCTTTTTGAGAGCTACCGTGAAGTAAGTAGATTATTTGGTTTAAGTTGTCTTATCTCATTGTCCGTTAAAATCAATTGTGAATAAATCATAAAAAAAAACCAAAAAAAAAAATTAGTGTAAATTTTCTTTTTGTACTTCTATTTTGTGCATGCGCACTCGTTCTCAAGCCCGTAGACGTCGACAACCACAAGTTCGACAAACTTCTGTTGAATCATCTAATCTTGAGAAACCTGATAATCCTCCCATAGTTACGATGGCTGATAATCGTACTATGGCGCAATTGCTCGAAGCACCCACCGAGGGTTACGAGGATGCGATAGTTATTCCGGAAATCACCGCAAATAACTTTGAGATCAAGCATGGTCTTCTGAATCTTGTCCAAAACAAGCAATTTTTTGGCAATGATAAAGAAGACCCACATGCTCACATCCGATATTTCAACAAGATCACTTCTACGATGAAGATTCCGAACGTACCAAATACGTCGGTAAAGCTTATGCTTTTCCCATTTTCACTCGAGGGTGCAGCCCGGATATGGCTGGAAAAAGAACCCCCTCGATCGATTGAAACATGGGATGATCTTGTTTCGAAATTTATTAACAAATTCTTCCCTCCCTCTAAAACGACAAATCTCAGAAATGAAATCACGAGATTTCAGCAAAAATTTGATGAGACGTTTTATGAGGCTTGGGATCGTTTCAATGATCTTTTAAGGGGATGCCCTCATCATGGGTTTTCAGAATTGCATCAACTCGATACATTCTATAATGCCCTAAACTCAAATGATCAAGATTCATTGAACTCTGCTGCCGGTGGTAACTTCTTAGACAAAATGCCTCGAGAATGTTTAAAAATCATCGAGAGCAAGTCTAAGGTACGTCAATCAAGAAACAAAGCTGTTGTAGCTAAAATGATACCAGTTCTTCCCCAAGCAGTCTCATCTGATGTTGCTGAACTCAAAGACATGGTTCGGGCATTAATTCTCGATAGAAAGAACCAAACCCCAGCTTCCGCCCCCGTAAAAGCGGTTGAACAAAGTTGTGTAACTTGTGGGGGAGGTCATTCTTATCAAAACTGTCCAGCCACTAATAGCAACATTTACCATGACAATATCCAAGAGTATGTGTCCCAGGCCGCTGCGGCCAATTTCAACCAAGCTAATTCTGGTTATCGACTCCGATTGGTCCTCAAATCAAATTCGACCTACTGGTTTTCCGCCATTCAGAAATCCTCATGCAAAATAGTCTAACAATTTCAATCGAGGAAATAACTTCAATCAAACTAGAGGAAACAATTTCAACCAAGGTCAGATTTATCGACCTCCGGTTCATCAACCAGTAGTCCCATCAACCAGTAGCTAAACAAGGAACCTGCTCCTCAGACACAGAACCGGGTGAAAGTAATACGACAATTAAGACGGTGTGTCAAAAACAGATTTTGAAAGATATGTCACAGCCAATGATGCAGTGTTGAGAAACATGCAAAACCAAGGTCAAAACCTGCAATCCCAAATGGCAAATTTGACTGACATGCTTTCAAAATTTGTTACTGCTAATACAGCTTCTACTTCCGGTTCTGGAACTCTTCCTGGTAACACTATTACCAACCCTAAGGAAGATTTAAAAGGTATCACTACCCGAAGTGGTGTTACCATCCAAGGACCGAAAGCAGTTAATCCATGACGCCGAGGTGACCAAGACAACGATGCTTCCTGCTAATAACGGAAGCACCGATAGACGTCCAAAAAACAAAACCTCCTGTTGTTCATATTCAGACGCGTATCCAAATCCTGAGCCCAATTGTTGCTCTGTTGTTACTCTTGTGCCTCAAGCATCAATTCCATTTCCATCAAGAAGGAATGATGAAAAGCGCAAAAGGAAAGCTAACGACAACAACGAGAAATTCTCTGAAATCTTTAGAGATTGAGTTTCGAGATTTGCGTTACCGATGCCTTGATGCTCATTCAGCCAATTTGTTTCATCTTTAAAAACATTAATTGGAAATAAAGAAAATATGAGCGACATTGGGCAACAGAAACTCCTTGAATGAGAATTGCTCAGCAGCGGAGTCATCCTCTAACAAGTTACCATAGAAACGTGGAGACCTGGCCGATTTCTGATTCCATGTGAATTTACAGGGATTACTAACATGCAACGCATTGGCCTGATCTTGGTGCGAGCAGTAATCTCAATCCTTATCTGGATGGAAAATCTCGCTCTTTCCCGAACTAAACCCCAACTTGCATGACGTTAGAGCTAGCAAATCGGTCAATCACTGAACCATCGGTATTGCTAAAGACGTCCATCTAATGGTGGAAAATTTCAAATTCTAGCTGACTTCGTATTGTTGATTTTGAACCACCCCCCGAGTTCCTTTAATTCTCGCGCGATGTTTCTTGAAAACAGTCATGCTTGATAGATGTTTATGAAGGTGAGATTACCCTTTCGTGTGCAAGGAAGCCTAGCAACATCAATCTGGACAAACTTCAAAATACACAGCTGATTACAACCATACGACGGTAACAAAATCGACGCTTCATCGATATGGCTGTAATGATGTATTCTTTAAGAGGTCCTAGATATTTTCAACGTGATCGCGAGTGGACAATCCCACTCCATATTTTGAGACCTATGGTTGCTACTGCTTCTCTAAATCTCACTCTTGATAAAGTCCGTTCGGGACAGATTTTCTTTTATTGTGAAGAAGCAGATTCGTTTTCTTGCTCTAAAAGATGATCCAACTTCATCTAAAGTTGATCCTACTTATCAGGATCCTGAGGGGGAACATCCTGCTTCTAGGCAATTTTTTGAACAGTGAACCACACCCCCCTCTCCAAATCATGACCATTATATGCCTGGATTAGAAAAGAGCTCAAACTCTTGTGAAGCTAAAACCATTGAATTCTTCATTGATGAACCTCTCGAGTTGAACTCAAGGAACTGCCACCCCCATCTTGACTACGCATTTTTAGAAGGTGACGACAGAGTTGGGGGGGCTGTCATAATATGCTAAAGACTTAAAAGATGAGAAAAGGCAGCTCTTCACAAGGTTCCAAGTCCCACAATGCGAGCCATCGCTTGGAAACTCTTCCGATATAAAGGTGTTTAGCCCATAATTTTGTACTCACTAAATTCTATGGAAGAGGACTATGAACCCATGCTTGCAAAAGGCAGAGAAGGGTAAACCCAAAAATCCACGACGGTTATCAAGAAAGGAGGTTGAAAAACTCCTTGATGCCTGGGATGATTTACCCATCTCTTGACAGCCCTTGGGTAAGCCCAGCGGTAACCGTATACCTTAAGAAAGGAGTATTACCGTCATCGACGAATGAATTAAAATAACGGCTTCCTACTCGAATTGGTCCACGGAGTGGCGAGTATGTATTGATTACAGAAAACTTAATGAAGCCACCCGGAAAGATCACTCCTCCATTGCCTTTTCATGGACCAAATGCTCGAAAGGCTAGCAGGAAACAAATACTACTGTTGCCTCTTGGCTTTTCGGGATATTTACAATCCCATTGACCCAAAAGATCAAGAAAAGACAACATTCACATGCCCATACGGAACTTTTGCCTATCGTCGCAATGCCTTTTGGGCTATGCAATGCTCCTGGCACGTTCCAAAGATGTATGATGGCAATCTTCCACGATATGATTGAAAAAACGATGGAAGATTTATGGATGACTTTTCGCTCTTGGGGACGCTTTCTCTACGTGCCTATCCCATTGTAGAAAAGATGTGAACGGTTGAAGACACCAATTTTTATCTTTCAACTGGAAAAGATCCCATTTTAAGGTAAAGGAGGCTTTGTTCTCGGACGATAAAAGTTCTAAGTCAGGACTTGAGGTTGATAGAGCTAAATCGAAGTAATAGCTTAAACTCCCAGCATAATTCCTACTTTCTGTCAAAGGTGTCCGGAGTTTCCTTGGGCACGCCAGTTTTTACCGCCGATTCCATTCAGGACTTCTCGAAAATTGCCCGTCCTAGACTCTTTGCTTAAAAAGAGACTCCCTTTTCTTATCATGAAGAGTGGATCGATTCCTTTAATACACTCAAAATAAAATTGACTGAGGCTCCGATCTTAATTGCATCCCGACTGGGACTTACCTTTGAAACTAATGTTGCGATGCTAGCGACTTTGCGCATTTGGGCAGTCCTCTGGCAAAGAAAAAAACAAGCATTGTTTTTCAACCTATACACGATGCTACAAGACTATGGAAACGAGGCTCAAAACTCACTACACTACTACAGAAAAGGAATTACTTTTTGCTGTAGTGTCTGCCTTGAGAAATTTCGGGTCATATCTTGTTATGTCCAAAAGCATAGTGTATACTAGACCATTCTGCCATCAAGTATCATCTTGACAAGAAGGATGCTAAGGCATGACTCATGCGGTGATCTATTTGCTCCAAGAATTTGATAATGAACTTTCGAGACAAAAAAGACTAGAATCTCGCACCGATCATCTGCAGACTTGAAAATCCGCATCAAACAAACCTCGAGAACAAAGAAATCAATGAACATTTCCTCTCGAAACTCGTGGATCTATTGCGCTTATAAGATGGTAGTTACCCCAGGTTTTGCCGATTTTGCAAACTATCATGCGGGGAAATTCGTTATCAAGGGAATGACTCCCAGACATAAAAAATAAAATTCTATCAAGGATGTCAAGCATTATTTCCTGGATGATCCTTTCCTGTGTAAGATCTTGCTGATCAAGTGATAAGACTTGTGTATCTGGTCAAGAAGCTTGAGACTTCTCAAGCTTCCACAGTGTAACCTACTGGGGGACACTAATGGTGGCCCAATTATACACAGCAAAGAAAAATCTTCGATTCATGATTCTATTGGCCCACCATCTACATGGATGCCTATGACTTTGTCACCCGTTGTGACAAGTTGCAACGTCAAGGAAAAATACGCCAACGTGATGAGATGCCACAAAACTCAGGATCCAACCTCCATCCACGGTTTGCGAAATTCTTTGACTATCAGGGGCATATTGAATTTATGGGGCCGTTCCCAATCTTCAAGAGGGAACAAGTACATACTGCGGTGCTGTTACTACTTGTCAAAATGGGTTGAAGCGAAGGCGGCTCCCCACCAATGATGCCCGAGTTGGTTGGCAAATTTTAAAAAACTTCTATGTTCTCGATTTGGTTGCATAACCCCGAGCTAATCATAAGTGATGCGGAACGCACTTTTGCAATGACCAGTTTAAACAAAGGTCATGCTTAATGACGAGTTACTCATCGTCCCTCCAGACCGCTATCACCCACAAAACAAGTGGGCAAGTCGAGTATCAAATCGTGGTTAAAGCGTAGTCTTGAGAGAACCGTGGGAGAAAATCGTGCCACCTGGTCGACCAAATTAATGATGCTTATGGGCCTTCCGGCACAGTTACAAACACCCATCGGGTGTACTCCATATAAGTTAGTAGTAGCGGGAAGGCATGTAGCATCTACCGATCGACGTTAGAGCACAAAGCCTACTGGGCCCCAAGCATACAAATTTTGATGTTCAAAACTGTGGGTGATCACAGAAATGTTTCAACTAATGAACTAAAGTGAAACCTTCGTGATCAAGCCTACGAAACCTTTGATCAATAAAGAGAAAAAACCAAGAGGATACACGATGCTAAGATCAAAAACCGCGTTTTCAACGTTGGTGATCGTGTTCTCCTTTTCAACTCTAGACTGAAGATTTTCTCAGGCAAATTGAAATCCCGTTGGAGTGGACCCATTCACCATTGTTCTAAGTTTTTTTCTCTTAGGGCACCGTCGAGTTATCTCAAACTCCGGACCCAACTTTAAAAGTGGAATGGTCATACGTATAGAACACTACTTGAGGGGACATACCACCGAGGTTGTCCCTGATTCTCAAACGTTCCCCATGGACCAATAAATTCGGGGACGGTCAAGCGTCGGGAACCACTAAAACAAGAGCCTTCATGGAGGCACCCCATGCTTATCCAGTCTATCTTCTTTCTTTATGCTAATAAGTGTTTTGTGTGTGAGAAGGCTTTCATTTTCCATTACCCGTGTTTTGTTCCATGTTTTGTGTGCTTTGTATGTAGGCCAGGATTTCCCGGATTGTGAAGACTCTCTTGCTTGTAGTATCCACATGAGTTTCACATCCTCAGCTTCAGTTTGGGAATCCAGTATCCAAATCTAATCGACTAACGTTGTTATCTTGGCACACTGTCTTAAACAGCCTAGATTTACGTAGGTACCTCCTATTGAAACTCGAGGGACGATGTTTAGTTCTAGTATGGGGGGGGGGGGATCTTCGATTTGATTTTTGCCTGCTTCGTTGTATCACGTAATCCTGTTTAAACCATCAAATTTTGCAAAAAAAACTCAAAAAAAAATAAAAATTCAAAAATAAAATAAGTGTTTTGTCACAGTTTTGACTTTCCTAATGGGTAGAATGAGAATAATTTTTGACTCGATCAGGGCGTGTTGAGCCCTAGCTAGTTCCTCAACTTACCACTTGTAGGCTAAGCTTTCACGAATTCGATTGCTTCGAATTTTAAAAAGGTGAAGAACAAGAAATGATAGAGTTCAATATAAGTTTATGTGTTGAACGAAAACTTATATGAGTAACTTGTGGCTTTTTCTCCCATCAGCTTCTAATCCACCTAATCCATTACGGAATCAATTCAGTTCAACTAAGTCAATCAATGTTTTTAGAAAAAGCTTCAAATTTGTAACTTAATTCTTTAAAACGAGATTTTTCTGTTCTTAATAATTCGAAAGTTAAAATGCCAAAGAAGCATGAATGAAGTATGAATGCAAAGATGCACGAATATTGAAATTATGCCAATGAAGCATACATTTGATTATATGGAACAAGTAAAAGAATGTTGTCGTGATACCCACTACCTCTAACCACGAGGTGGGGTCAAACTAAGACATCTTTACTCTAGGAGTTGAAGTGTGGTTGTGATATCTCACCAGGATGCGAGGGCTAGGTGCGGGTTCAACTAAGACACAAATCCTTAGCCAAATTAGAAGAAGGTGTTGTTTTGATTCCCTACTAACTTACCGTCTAGCAAACGGGGTGGGTTTTCAACTAAAGAACACCGGTCGTTGGTTGTGATATCCTACTAGGGAGCGAGGCCTTAGGTAGTGTTCATAC
This sequence comes from Tanacetum coccineum, assembly GCA_026074375.1. Taxonomy (NCBI): domain Eukaryota; kingdom Viridiplantae; phylum Streptophyta; class Magnoliopsida; order Asterales; family Asteraceae; genus Tanacetum; species Tanacetum coccineum. The sequence continues at coordinate 25,140 of BQNB010022844.1, read as the reverse complement.
TAGCAAACCATTCCTAACTTTTAAAGAACTTATGATTATAATGCTGAAGATGTTGCAAAAAGTTCTACATGTTAAAATCTCGTCTTTTAGAGATCAAGTTACAAAGGTCCTAAGAAGTTGTTGCTTTGAGTCATGATTATCATCTGAATCACGACTATAGAATAAGTTGATCTAATGTTGAGTTGAAATGAGTACATACACATTTAAATCATATATTCATGTTGGAGTTAAAAGTTCACAAGTCACAAGTATGAGTGCTTAGCATTTAGACTTATATTGACATGATCTTGTTTAATTGCTTGTTTGAGAACTATTGAAAGAATCGGGACGAATGAAATTATCCGCAGAACATCCGTAGACTATTCTATGGCTGTTTCTCATCTATATCCCCATGGTTAATAATATAAAGGAAGTCCAAAACAAGGAAGTTCGAGAAAAGAAAAAAAAAAATCCAAAAATTTTAGGGATAGTTAGTGTATGAATAAAAAAATGGGTATTAACGGGACTTGTCTAGAGCTTTGTTTCTTTAGTTTCCCCTTGACGAACACTTTGCTACTTTTCAAAGTAATAGCGAGGGAATTGAGATCTAGTTTCGTAAATGCTTACTTCATAGCTTGCGTGAGGACACGGCAATACCTTAGTATGGGGGATTTGGTATGTGCTTAAATACACATACCTTTTACTCAATAAAACGAGCTTAAATAACCAAAAACGGACTTAAAATGCCAAATATATGCTTGTTTTGCTAATTGTGTTGTTTGCATGTAAACGGTTAACTAAGATAAGGACGAATAAAAAAGCAAAATGATAAAACCGACTCGGAATGGAAAAGACTGTAAAGATAAAGCCAAATCGAAAAGCTCAGAAAGTCAATCATAGTCAAAAAGTTCCCCTAAAGAAAAGGTCAATTGTCCAAAAGACAAAGTCTACCCAAAGTCAACCCCCGAGGCCAAAGTAAAAAAAATATAAGTAGGGACTAAAATTGCCAACCCCTAATCTTAAAATGTGAAGAAGAAAAGAGGTAAAAGAAAGAGAAGGGCCAATTTGCCAATTGAGCAAAGTAACAAGTGGGGGGCAAAACTGCCAAGTCCCCATACTTGTACCACCCAAGGACGTGGGGTGCAAAGAGTTATATAACTCTTGGGGACTTGTTTTGCCAAGTCCCCAAAAGTTATATAACCACAAGGACCTACGGTGAAATAAAACAAACAACCATGAGGGACCAACTTTGCCAATCTCTCAAACTTGTACCCTGTCTCCCCTAACTCTTTTATAACAACCTTTTTCCCGCCATTTTTAAAACACAAAAACCCAGGACAAATCACGGGTTAACTTCACCCCTATTACCCTGTAACCTCAATTTCCCCATGGTTAATCATCTTCCCCCTCCTCCACTAAGTTCCCAGCTGTAAGAATTGCCAAGTTGGCAATCTCACAACTCCCTAAACCCATGTCGACGACCAAGATTGACTTTGGAAGAATTAAAGGCCAAGATTAGAGGCTGTGAACCCCTCACAACAAAATACAACAAGACACAAAGAACACATCCCTTTTTGTGTGTCTACAAACAAGCACAACAACAAGAGAGAAGAAAAGAAGACTCTAGTCGAATTTTTCCTATATATAGCTTTGTAAAGCCATTGTGGCTAGTAGTTAGTTAGTTCTTAAGTAGTTTTTCTTAATATAGTTTTAAAGTAATTCTTAGTGTTTTTTAGTTAAAACCTTTTTTGGTATTGTACTTTGAATTTAATGAAATTTAGCTAAATTTGCTCTACTTGTGTTCTTAAGTTTAAAGGCTTTTCAAACCTTTTAAACCTTCACTTAATCTACCATATGATCTTTCTTGTAAAACATTTTCACCAAATTTTCAGGGAAAACTCACAAGAAAAGGGTGAGAGTGTCTGTTGCATTTCAAGCTGGATGAATAGGCTAACTTGGAAGGCTTATGGGTTTTTTTTTCACTTATTTTGGCTTATTTAATAAGCCAATGGTAGGCTTTAAGAGCTTATTTAGGTCTCAAGGGATCCCTTTTTGTGGAAAAGGATCAAAGTACTTAATCTTCAAACCTTGCCTTATTTACTGTAGCCAATAGCTAATTTAGGCTTATTTCCATAGCTTAATGTGCTTATATAGTGAATAAATTAATTGTTAAGAATGTTTTAGAAATGTTTTTTCATATCATAGCTATGTAGGATTAGTTTTAAACTGCCAAAGCTAGTGTAAATAAGCTAGGTGAGGAAAGTGTCTTATTTCCATTAAATATAGCTGCAAGTTTTTTAGGTCAAAATAGCTTAATTATGTAAATATTAGTAATAGTAGATAAAGAGTGTTTTAATAATTTTAGTGTAATTAGATTTTAAAGTCACTTTGTTGAACATTTTTAAAGTAAAGGGTGTTTTTACATAAGCCTTAAAACGGGTCAAAAAGGTTGAAACATGGGTTTAAGGTAAATTGGTTTGATTAAGCTTAAGTTTTAAGCTAGTTTAAAGCTGTTTATTAAAAGTTTTAGTTGGAAAATTGTTTTTCAAAGGTTTATAAGCCCTCCTTGAAACTGTTAGAATTTTTTAAAACAACACCACCAGTGCTTATTTAGTAAGCACTTGTAGGTTTGAAGTTTTGTGCAATCAAAAAGTTTGTGTTTTGTGTGTCTAAAAGAGCTGTCCAAACAAGCTTTGTCTTTTTGAACTTTGTGATCAAAACCCCCACGCCCTTTTGTCACAATTTTCCTAAAACCAAAAGACCTTTTTCACTACACAAATTCAGCAGGTAAAAATGGTTTTTAAAAGTCCAAAATTTGTGCACAAGCTGTTTAGCTAGAACACTCAATCTGTTTGAGCTTATTTGTGTATTTAGAGCTTATTTGACAGCTTAAAATAAGCTGTCAAATAAGCCCTTGAGATTTGCCTTAAAGCTCCCCTGGTGCAAAGGGGAGACTTTAGGCTTATTTTTCTCAGCCATTAAGAGCAATTAAGCCCAAGTTATTGGCTTATTTCAAGAGCCAATAAGCTCTTGTATAAGCCTCTTGATTTTCAGACCTTAGGAAGCTCATTTGTGTGCTTATTTCTAAGCACAAACTTGCCTTTTGGCTGTTTTCACATAGCTTAGGCTGAGGGATTGCTTATTCTTTGATTTTGGCTTATTAAGCTTATCCCATAAGCTCAAATTGTTTCCTAGTAGCATTATTTAGGAAAAGTAAACTTATTTTTTGTGCTTATTTACCTTTTTTTTCTAGATTATTTTGTCCAAAAATGATTTAGTCAAGATTTTAGTTTTAAGCGTTAATTTTTAGTTTCAATCATCTCTTGTCAAAATAGGCTTAATTTCTTAGCGATTTAGTTTTTAAAATAAAATAGAAAGTGGTCTTGTAATGTTGTTTAGAATAAGCTCCTCTACAAGTTTTTAGTTTTAAGTTTTTGCTAATTCTCAATTTTTCAAAAAGCCAAAAATAAGCCAAGTCGCGAGGTCTATTTTGTACTTTTCCATTAGTTCAGGGGTACCCGTTTGCATTGTAGTGTAAATTCATCGTTCTGTTTCAGACATCTTTTATGAGTTTAGAAAGATTTCGATTGATTAAAAGTTCTTCAAGGTCAGAGTCTCTTCACAAGCTCTGATACCACTTGATAAGATCGTTTTAAACTCATCTAGGATCGTTTTACCAATAACAATTGTAACAATTATGCACAGCGGAATTAAACAAACACAATTGTTATTGAACAAGGTTTTTCATTGAACGATTCCTATTTACCCCAACCTATAACATGGGGCTACACCAACTACTATGGTGTACTAACTAACTAACTAACTAATATACAAAGCACACACACTTTGTAATCAGACTCTCATTGGAGAAGTCTGTGTTTTCTATGGATGGATTATTAATTCTACGACCTAGGATCTCTTTATATACTAGAGATTCCTAGGTTTACAAGAATCCTAATTAACATAGAAGTCCTATCTTTTGCACTTTAGTCCCTCCATACTTTGAAGACTTCTTTAATTGCGACTTGATCCTTCTTATTTCCTTCTTGTTTGATTCTTGTTTGATTCTTGTATTTACTTTGTCTCATCAAATCAATTATACAGGAATGTATAATTCCCAACAATCTTCCCCTATTTGATGATGACAAAACAAACAATGTTCTTGTACGAACTTCATCATAAAGCCAAAGCTTCCCCTGAAGTTGAGATGTAATCATCTCCCTGAATGAAACAAAATCTTCCTTTGTAGATAGCTTCCCCTTAACTTATGATCATGCCACCACACATAATAAGCTGCAAATCAATAAACCTGTAATCTTCTTCCCCTTTTTGTAATCATCTAATAGGGGTCTTCTGTAGAAATGCAACTTGGATCATAACAGCTACAAATCATATACCACAACTACTAATCCAGCCTTCCAATACTCAAAATACCCTCCATGAAGCATAATACGAAAAATGACTTTGAGCAGTAGAAATATAAACTAGCAGTAGTAATAAAGATCAGCAGTAGTAATGAAACACTTCCCTTCAAGTGGTGCATGTAGATGGTTAAACATTTAATCAATAAGCTTCTCCTGAAACCCATATGTTTACCATCTCTTGAATCTCAAACTCTGTAGGCTCTATGTAGTAATTACTAATGAAGAAAAATAAGTATAACCAATTTGTTGAAGAAGTTGAATTTCCCAAACTTGTGTCTTATGTCTTGTTGATTCACGTGAAGAAGTAGACCTATGTCTCTTGACAAAATCCTCAACTATATGAGACACTGAATAACACCTTTAAGTGATAGCAAATGTACGTAGTAAGCATCATAAGGTAGATCGTACACCTTTGCTAGATTCATCAAGTCTTCTTCACCACTTTGTAAGCACGAACAAGTTATCTTTAAAGTGTCTCAACCTTTAAGATATGATAAGAACACGTACCTGTGAAACTCAACTACAACATCAAATAAGCAATATTCAAATGTCTTCGTAATCACCTCTTCAAATAATCTTCAAAATTGAGCCATAAATTGAATAAGAATAAATTGTTTTTGAAAAACAATTCTATTCGAGATCCAAAAACCATCCGATTAATCCATCCATGTGTCATCCGATATCTGATAAATCAAGCAGTACATTCTTGATATATCGGACAATACGAACAGTACTTTCTTTTTAAATCTATCCAAAGCGGTACTTTCACAGAATTAGCAGCACAAAGTCTTTCTTCACAGCAGCACTTTAAAAATTAGCAAAAATAACAATCAAAGAACACCTTTTATATGATGCCTACGTTTAACCATTGGCTGCAAACATCAATACCAGGAACTTCAAATACTTGACCTGCTGCTGCTTCTAATCTTTGAGCCCAAGCAGTTATAACATCCACGTCCATCTCAGCCCAATGTATATTATATATCCGATATAGCATTTAGTTGATAGGCCCATGACATGAACCATGTTACCCAGATATATATACAGAACCCTACGTTTGCCCTAATCAGAAATAAAATAAATACATTCGCCTTTTTCTTCCTTTTCAGTAGTAGCAGCAGCATCTTTATCAGCAATATCATCAAAGAAAGGATCTGCTGTATCTTCTTCTTGAACATAGTGCTCCACTAACAATCACTATATCAATCACGAGACAAGTGAGCAGTACTAAGTTGTAATCGTGGCAATACTTTGTTTTTCTTCAAGCAGTACTTACACAAAGAGCAGTACTTTGATAAAACAAGTAGTACTTTAGATAACACAAGCAGTATAAACGAATCATGGACAGTATTAACCTTACATGATTCCTCATTGGCTGCCTTAAAACAACTCCAAAAATTACTATATACCTTCCCCTTGAATGAGCAGCACCTTAATAGAACGAGCAGTACTTTAATTTTTCAATCAATACCCGTTGTTAGAACTTTGTTACCACAAAGCTCATCGTCTCATTCTTTGTGACTTCCCCTTACATCCAAAACACATCCAACTTGTGAAATCCATCTTTGGCAGTACCATCGTGATGTAAGCAGGACTTAGTCATAGCAGCAGTATTAACTTTGTATATGTACCAGTACTAAGTTGAATGGGAAGTATTAACTCGTAAGAAGTACACAAAGATAATGATGTTACCTTGGATGCCAATACCAGTACCAACTCTTCCTCTTGAACAGCAGTTCTTTAAAATACCCGAGTAGTACTTTCATGAACAAGCATATACCATTCACACCTTTATATACCTCCTTTTCTGCAGTGATATTCGACGAGCAATATCTTAAAATTGAAAGCTTATCTCGACGATCTCTCTGGTCAAAACTTAGATATACGAGCCAAGAACCTTCAGTCCAAATTTCACCCCGATCCAACGGTTAACGAATGAGATATCGACGATTTGGAAAGAAGAAGTGATGAGACTGAAGAAGTTAATATTGAGGACAAAGAAGCGTCTAATGTAAAGAGTGGAGAAACAGAAGAACTGGATTTGGAGACAAACTCAAAGTACTGCTAAGCAGGGGTACTTTTACTCAAGGACCCATCAAACTTTGAAGATGAAGCAGGTCCTCAAGCCCACTCCGTCAAACTCAAGTTATGACTCTGAAGAACAACATAATGTCGCTGAAGTTCTTGTTCAATTTTCTAGCCAAGAGGTTTGAAGCATTCCTTCAGGTCCATACAATCTAACCTCGACAGCCAACTCAAGGTACTGATACTCAAGGTACTGACCCTAAAGATAAAGGCCAAAGGATACTGGTTTGTAGAACCTAAAAGAAGAATTAACCCTTCAAACAAATCAGGGCCTTGGAACGACAAATGATGAGGAGGTTGCTAGAAAATCAGTGATTGGGATGCAGTAAGAGGAAAAGAAAGTGGTGTTGAAGAATTGAAGAAAACAAGCCAAAGACTACTTTGAGGAAACCTATTCTCTATTGGCTCAACAAGAAAGAAATCAAATGATGAGTTTCCTAAAAGGACAAGGATACAAAAATTTGCAAAAACTTAAGTATCCACAGATGAAGGAGTTGTATGACAAAGTTCAAGCATCTATTAAAGACTCCTTCAAAGACTTTGTTCCAATGGATTCAGAGAAAGAAAGGGGAATGATGTTAAGGAAAGAAGATGTACAAAGATCTCAAGGGAAGGAGGAAAGCTACAATTACTGATGCACAGCCATCAAAGAAGCCTAAGTTGAGATCAGAAAATATTGATGAGCTTACGAAACTTTCTTTGGGTTGTTAGATTTTGAAAGAAGCACAAGGTAAAGAGTCACTAGAAGGAATCTCCATGATACGGAACTCCAGTTATTGATTCCACCTGATGGAGAGATCTCATTCATTCACAGAGAAATTAATCACTTCAGGGCTTGTGATACTTTAGGGGAGATACTGCCATGGTCTAGTTGACAGGATTGATATCACCTTTATCGAGTTGTTGATGATAAATTATGAGCACATTTCCTCAACCGGATTAGTATGTGCTTCTGGGGATCTAAACATTATTTGGAGACGGCTGAATCAAGTGATGCTGATTTCTGGGTAGGATCAAGAAGAATGGGAAATCTTAAGATGGTCGGTTTCATGATCTTCAGGAGTTCATACACTAGAGATAGAAGATGGCACCTGACTTCACATGCTGGCTAAAAGAAGATATCCTCTATCAAGAGTTGATGTATGGAATGGGAACATGGAATGGAAGTTGAAGACGAAAGTGAGACAGCCATTACTTTGATACATCTGTTCATTCTGTGGACAACTGAAAATGGTGAAAATTCTTAAACAACTGGTATGTTTTATCAAATTTTTTTTTTATATATATCTTACTTTGATAACAGGACTTAACTTTGTGAACAAGCAGTACTTTGTTTAAAGTATGCTAGTGTAAAACAAACAGTCCTTGGATGAAGGTACTGTAGTTAAAAAGTTGTTTTGAAATATTGTGAAGATTGAGTGTGCACAAAAAGATTAAGGCACAGATTATTTGAATGTCAAACTGTTTTAAGGGTTTTGAGTGTTGGTTTAACCAACCACACAGCAAATGGTATTCAAATTCACATGTCTTACAAACATAAGAAATGACTAGTCAGTGCCAAAATCAAACAGTTTTGGTAAAGACATCTCAAATCTGTTAATGGTTGACAATTTACCAAAAATTGTATGGTGATCAATACACCATGGTATTACACTGAATTATTGGCTACTCCAAAGCAAACGGCTTTTTGGTAAAGAGAACTCAAATCCGTTGATAGCTTTAATAGTTTGCTCAAAACTATATGGTCATCAACTCACCAATGTTTTTTTTATGAGAGTTTGGATGTCCTGAGCAAACGGCTACAGGTAAAGACTAAATTCAAATGCGTTTATGGTGTAATGACTTACCAAAAGTCATATAGTACTCATATCACACTATGATCATGTTCTTGAGTGTTGAAAGTGATTTCAGTTCATCATGGATTATTACCTTTTCTATGTACCAAAGGAAGTGACTAGACCAAGGAGAGTGAATGGCTACTTGGTAAAGGCTCATAAAATCCATTCATGTTGCTGAAAAGACATGTTGCTGAGAAGAACAATCTGGTTGAGGCAAAAGACAAAGATTTTTGAAGAAATGTGTATGTTCAAGATAAGAGATTTCATTTCAAGATGCTCAAACAGATTGTGTACAAGATACTGCTCAAAGGATGAAAGCTTAAAAAGATTGAAGGCAGTACTGTTAAATGACTTGATAGACTGATGTTAATAAAGAAGACCAACTATCAAGAAACTTGAAGTCAAGCAAGTAGAATTCAAGTTAGGGGAGGATTGTTGGGAGATGCAAATCAATAAACTTGTAATCTTCTTCCCCTTTTTGTAATCATCCAATAGGGGTCTTCTGTAGATATGCAACTTGGATCATAACAGCTACAAATCATATACCACAACTACTAATCCAGCCTTCCAATACTCAAAATACCCTCCATGAAGCATAATACGAAAAAATGACTTTTGAGCAAGTTAGAAATATAAACTAGCAGTAGTAATAAAATCAGATTGTTTCTTCTTGCGTTAGCAGCAAGCGAAGTCTTTGGTGCAGATACTGAGGGGGATGCTGGATCAGTTGTGGTTTGGTTTCCATTTGTGATTATGTCCCATAGTATGTGATCAGTGATAGCAATGTACTGTCGCATCTTCATTGACCATAGGTCATATTCACCTTTCTTGATTATAGGGATTCTTAGTGCAGTGACTGACGAGGTGGGAACGATTGGTTCAGCTTCAGACATTTTGTTAGAATTTGGAAAAATTTTGAATGACAAAAGTTCTTCTTGATCAGAGTCTCTACACAGGCTCTGATACCACATGTTGAAAATCGTTTAGCCCATCTAGGATCATTCGGCCCAACAGTAGATACCATAATCAGCCCAATTGCTTGTCATTTGATCTGGCCCATCTACGTTTCATAAATAATCATGCTGGCCCATGATAATTTTGAGAATACACGGCCTCAATCTTATTACATTAACGAAGTAACTCAGCCCAATTTCATATTTGTGTAGAGCTCATACTTTCGGTTGATGTATAATCCCATGACAACGAATAACCAGTATCAAAACACTTATCAAAGAAATCAAGTATTAGGCCCAGCTATGAAACATTATTCGTGTAATACTATTAGGCCCGTTCAAGCGTTTATAAATAGAACTTGGATAGTGATGGCCCAACAAAAATATGATCATCCCGTTAATAGACCAACGGTTCCCATCACACCCTAATTTAACTCTTATTTACACGCCTACTCGTATTCATTGAATATTCTGCCCCATATTATTTGCTTCCCCTCAAAACAGTCAACATCTAATCGCAGCAATACTAATTTTAAAGGGAGCAGTACTAAGTTAATCACTACCAGTATTAACTTTCAAGAGGAGTATTAACAAACAGATACTTGACAGCAGTATTAAATCGAATCCAAACACAAACAACCTGTTGCTTGCTGTTGCTTCTATCGTCACCTGCTGTTGTCATGAATGCATCTAACATATCATGATCACATACACATTGAATCCTTAGATCAGAACAATAATGAACGAACAAGAAATCCATACCAATGAAACCCAACGAGATCCGAAATAAAAAACTTTTCTGCAGCAGTTTTATAAAAATCATATCTTTAATTTGAAGAATCAAATCAAAGATCGCTCTGGTCAGATCCTTCCTATATATGTATAGAACTTTCAGTTAAAATTTCATGACGATCCAACGGTTAATGAACGATTTATCATTGTTTTACCACGGCTGCCCAGAAAGTGACGAACATAAAAACCTTAAACGGATTTTTAGAATTCTTCTTCGTTCTTCGACCATAAAACCTTGTAGATCCTAGATATCGAGAGCAACCTGCTCTGATACCACATGTAGAGAATCGTTTAGCCCATCTAGGATCGTTTTACAGATAATATTGAACACGCAGCGGAATAATAAGAAAGCAATATTATCAAACAAGATTTTTCATTGAACGATTCCTATTTACCCCAACCTATAACTTGGGGTTACACCAACTACTATGGTGTACTAACTAACTAACTAATATACAAAGCACACACACTTTGTAATCAGACTCTCATTGGAGAAGTCTGTGTTTTCTATGGATGGATTGATTAATTCTACGACCTAGGATCTCTTTATATACTAGAGATTCCTAGGTTTACAAGAATCCTAATTAACATAGAAGTCCTATCTTTTGCACTTTAGTCCCTCCATACTTTGAAGACTTCTTTAATTGCGACTTGATCCTTCTTGTTTCCTTCTTGTTTGATTCTTGTTTCATTCTTGTATTTACTTTGTCTCATCAAATCAATTATACTGGAATGTATAATTCCCAACAAGCACTCCTTATTATCACCATTAAGTCTACACTTTATATATTCACAAGATTATTATATACGAGGTTTGACCTGAATGATGAGAACATCATATGATAGAATCATATGGTTCTTTTGACGTAGCCGTAGGTCTCCTTCGAACAATTTTTCCACCAACGAACATTTCCAAACTCCTCATTAACCTACTTTCTTTCAAGAGGTCGTTAATATGATCTTTATCTGTCCAAGCACTCTTCAGCGTTGCTTTAACTTTCTTTCCAAGTTATGAAAGTCTTTGCATCAAACTTCAAGGATAGAACAGATTCAGATACATATGTAACTTAAGCTTGTAATGTTGGTGATGTCGGTGTTGATGTTGTCTTGGCTTCCCTCCAAACCATCAATCATGATCGGTTTGCACTAAGTGACTTGGAATGCCTTGAGCCTGTTTAAGAAAGAGTGAGTGCAGTTGATAGGAAGACACAATCATTCATTCGTGAGAACCTTTGTGACTTTTAGCACTTTTGAAGATCAATCTACTTAGATAGACAAATAGCGTTTGAGACAAAGGCACTTATCCTAACAACTAAGTTGAATATAGTTAACCTTGGTTTTGTCAAGCTTTTAAGTCAATTTTTAACCTAAGAGATTTGTTGAATTTTAATCTTAATTAGAAAAAAATTTGATCTTAAGTGTGTTATGTCAAAAATTGGTCAAGTGTTGACAACTCTACTAGTTCGGTCCTCAGAAGAACACCTTGATCGGTTTTTCATAAAAATTACGCTCGTTCGGTCCTTATGATACACACTCGTTCGGTCCACATAAACAGTTGCTCGTTCGATTCATATTGTCAGTCACTCGTTCGATCCTTATTGTAAGTCATTCGTTCGATCTAGTCCAATGGTCGCTCGTTCGGTCCTTTCTAAGATTTCACTCGTTCGGTCCTCAACAAACTTCACTCGTTCGATCCACAAAGAACTTCACTCGTTCGATCTATACTTAGACTTTACTCGTTCGGTCCTCAATAGATTTCACTCGTTCGGTCCTCAACAAACTTCACTCGTTCGATCCACAAGGGACTTCACTCGTTCGATCCACAAAGGACTTCACTCGTTCGATCCACAAAGGACTTCACTCGTTCGATTAACATTGCGTGTCACTCGTTCGATCAACACGATTTCTAACTTTGACACTTTTGGCCCCTCATCTTATACTACTTATTAATCTTACACATTATATTTTATAAGGTATATTTAAGTTAAACAAATAGCACACTTGGTCCCTAATGTCTTAAACTCTCATACCTATAGACATAATATAGCAAAACTACACCCTAAAGGCATAAAACAAGTAACACATAAAGCACAATCAAGTTAAACTTAATTAACTTTCTTTCATGAGGTATTACGTTATCGTTTGAAAATCTTTTTCCCTTTTTATAGCTCATTTGATCATGACAAAGAAATTTGACATTCTCTCCCCCTCAAACAATGGCCTGTTTTCTATTTAAAGAGCTGTAGACATTGTTTGAGAAGTCAAATGTATTGTTGAAATTTATTTTCAGATGATGGAATGATTTTGTATGTGACAAAACAACTAACACCAGGATAAATAATATTTCTCTTATTTATTCACATAAATGCACTGAAACGTACACTTATGGATATAGGAAGCACGGGTTGTGATGCAAAGTAATCACAAGCCTTTGCATGGTCATAAAGTAGACCATGCCCGAGAATAAATTCCCGTTGTTAGGAACAACTGTCTTTTTGACGACATGTTTTCCTCAGGGTGAAAAGTGGGTTACTATCAGAAATAATAGCAAGCCATTTGGCATGTTTTGAAAACATTTGAAACTTCTGCTCGAACTTCATTTACAGGCTCGTATCATTGTTGAATGACATTTCTAAGACCGTAAATGTTATCGATTTTCAGAAGACATGCCTTTTGAAAACTTCTTTTTGTATTTTTCTCATTTTTTTAATTTTGTATTTTGTTTTTGAAAAAATTTATATAAAAAGAAAATATTTTTGGTTTTTCTGAGTTATATTATATACATATGATACAAAGGATATTCGAATAGGTACCACCACTATTCGTCAACGTCATCTGCCAACTTTTTCAGAGTCTCCGGCGTAAAACTTCGCATACCCAGCTTGTTGATTAGAAACTCAATTCTTTCTCGGCCAAGCGCTTTAGTGAAGATGTCCGCCAATTGATACTCCGTATTGACAAAGTAAAGTTCGATCACACCATTTTCAACATGCTCCTTGATGAAGTGAAATCTGATGTCTATATGCTTGGATCTGGAATGTTGAACGTTGTTGCAGCATAAGGCAATAGCGCTTTTGTTATCACAGTACATTGGAATTTTATTGAATCCAAAGCCATAGTCGGTAAGTTGTGATCTCATCCAAAGGACTTGAGCACAACAACCGGACAAAGCAATATATTCAGCTTCCGTACTGGATATCGCAGCGCTTTTCTGCCTTTTAGACGACCAGCTCACAAGTCTATCACCCAAAAGTTGTATACTGCCAGATGTGCTACGGCGTGTATCTTGACAACCAGCATGATCCGCATCTGCAAATGCTGTTAGTGCAAAGGAAGAATCCTTCGGATACCAAAGTCCCCGATGTACGGTTCCTTTTAGATACCGAAAGATCCTTTTTACCGCATTTAAGTGCTTTTCGGTAGGCCGAGCCTGATACCGGGCACACATGCATATAGCAAATTGTAGGTCAGGTCTACTGGCTGTAAGATAAAGGAGGGTGCCAATCATACCACGATAGTGTGGATGTGGTACAGTTTTCCCCTTCTTTATCCTCATCCAGTTTGGATTTCTCCACCATGGGAGTATCCACTGGGTCACAAGATTCAAAGCCATATTTCTTTAGTGATTCAAGAGCATATTTAGATTGGTTTATGAAGATGCCTCTGGGACTTTGAGAAATCTGTAGTCCTAAGAAAAATGAGATTTTACCCATCATCGACATCTTGAATTTTAACACCATATTTTAGCGAATAGATCACAAAGTTTAGGAGTAGATGCAGCAAAGATAATATCATCGACATATATTTGTACCAGTAGTAGTTCCTTGCCTTCTCTACGGATGAACAGAGTAGGATCCAGCTAAGACCATTTTGAGACGTCATTGGATATCAGGAATGAGGACAACATATCATACCACGCGAGTGGAGCTTGTTTTCAACCATCAGGAGCTTTGTCTTAAGATTGTACACGTAGTTTGGTTTGTCTGGATCCACAAATCCATCCGGGTTGGCTAACATAAACCTCTTACGCAAATTACATTCAGAAAACGCGGTCTTCACGTCCATTTGATAGATGACACATGTTCATCGTGAGACTGCAAATGCTCAGAAATAAGCGTATAGCCTTAATCTTGCAACTAGAGCAAGGGACTCTTCGCAAATTTCGATTCCACTCTTCTTGAAGATAACTCGACGAAGGACCAACCGAGCCTTGTTTTTCGAGAATAATCTCTAACACTCATCAAGTTAACCTTATAGACTCCACTAAGAGTGATGACAAATGCTGTGACAAGTGGAGGAACAAGTTTCCCAAAACTTCAAGACGTTCAAACTCATGAAGTACCTCTTGACATATCTTCGATACACTCGAACATGCTTGTGAGTAATGCGTCGTTGTAGTCTGCAGGTCTCGACTTGATGTGAGAAGGCATCTCTGTAGTAGCAGAATAAGGCTTGTTCATGGATTTGTAGTACTGAGGAAACTGGTCTTGCCGAGAGCACCGATTATATTCTCAGTGTGCGTGGATTCCCCTTAGTCCGTGACACTGTGTCAGAAACTTGGTGATCGGATCAGGCACAAGATTGTATGAATAACATCTGATAATGAGGATGGATCAGAGGAACTTCTGGAATTGGAATACAAAAAGTACGGATCATTACCAATATGTGCAAATTTCAATATCTTGATTATCTTCATCAACATCGCATGAGAAATATAGGAGTGTTGAGTTTCTTGAGTTGTAGGAGAGTTACTTGGTCGATGGTGGCATCTTGATCAACTTGCTAGTTGAGGAAGGTGAGCCAGTTGATACAACATGTTCATGTGCAACTCCTTCAGGAATAGGAGCAATGACTTTCGGTGCTTGTAAATCAACATAGGGTTGGGGATTAAGTGACTCGTCAAACATTAGTTGAAACAACAAATCCCAGTCAGATCTTGAAGGTGGTATAAATGGTGTTGAAGAAGGAGGGTTTGGAACGAGTCCTGAACTAATTGTTACAGGAGTCATATCATGAAGAGCGGGTCCTGAACTGCTGTGTTCAGAAGCCATCGCGGTCAGCTCATCAAAGTCAACATGAATGGTTTCAATTATTCCGTCTGGTACATCTGTTGTAAATCTGTGATGCTTCTTGTGGGTGCATATCCATGAAATACCAATGTCAGCATTCGGTTGTAACTTGCCCAATTCTTGCTCTATCTATTCGTTTGGGTAGAGAGTGCACAAACACATGTAGATACGATAGATCGGGTGGTTTGTGTGTAAAAAGACTTCGTATGGCTCGTTTTGTTTACGCGTGACGACGACGTATCATAGTAGATTTTGGGTATAAACAGGTCTGTGGCAAACGTGTTCGGCACATTGTGAAAATAAAGGAGCTTTTGCATAAATTAACATAGTGCGGGCTGCTTCAATTAGCGTACGATTTCGTCTTTCAACAACACCGTTTTGCTATGGAGAGCGTGCAACGGATGTTTCATGAGAGATGCCAACCTTCTCATAATATTCACGCAATGTCTGATTAACAAACTCAGTTCCATTATCTGTTCTGATGCGACGAACGGTTTCCTTAAGCCGTACTTGGATCATCTTCAAAAAATTGATAATAAAAGCTGGAGCCTCATCTTTTGATCGCAAACATTTTACCCATGTAAATCAAGAGTAGTCGTCGACAATAACGAGGATGTACTTCTTTCCATTGACACTCGCGACACGCATTGGCCCACATAGATCCATATGCAACAGATAGAGTTTTTCTTGATTGGTGTCCTCAGATTTAGGTTTGTGGGGTTTCTTTGAACTTTTGCCTAATGCACATGCAGAACATAAGTGATCCTTTTCAAACTTGTAGTTAGGAAGACCTTGGCAAGATATATGTTCTTGCAGATGATTATAGCACCAAAGTTCAAGTGAGTTAGACGACGATGCCATTAACCTGGACTTGGTTTTTAGATGCCTTGACAATTGACAAATAATGGGAGAATATGCATCCCATATTCCCAAGTGAGAGTGTTTAAAAGATTATCCCTCGAGATCCCGTCATAAATAAACACCTTCTGATTATGAATGATGCATGTGTGTTGACGAAAAGCACTTCAAGATTGGAATCAACAGAAATTGTCCTCATAGAAAATAAATTATGCCTAAGTCTCTTCAATGTAAATAAAACCCTTGAATTGTAACATTCCCAATTCTGATAGTCTCCATAACCATTATCATTTGCAACTTGAGCATTTTCCGAATTTGACTGTACCCAAGAACTTATTGACGAAATTGGTGAGCTGAGAGCGATCTCAAGTCACTGTGCTTCGGAGCAACAGGAGTCTAAATACAGAGGACGATTTGGGACAACCTGCATTCATTAAGAGAAGTAGATGGAATATTGGTTTTTGTAGATCCCCAAGATTTACTGGGTTCCTGTTTGTTAGCAGACATTGGTTTAATAACCTTAGTTTTGCTAACGGCCTCAATATTCTTATTCTTCCTAGGTTTCCTTGAGTATACCAATTTAACCACAGTTTGGGTGTTTTGTTATTCAGATTCTAGAAACTTTTGGTTTCTGAAGGCACTCATTAGTCGTGGTAATCCTAGTTAAAGGGCACGCATTTCCTTACAATAGTGAAAGTCCGGACAGGTAGGTCTTCCAAATAATCCTATTCTGACTGTGAACTCTTTTACCTGGTTGGTTTCAAATTTCTTTCTTAGGATTTACTCTCATTAAGTTTAGCCAACAAAATTTGCACATCATTCATAGAGTTAGAAACAAACAAATTATCAGAAGACATGCAATTCATCACTGTTAATACATAACTAATCAGATATTATCTTGTTTCTTGGAATTCTGCAAAGACGCAGATCCATTATCTTTTAACAGTACCATTTTCTTTTATTTCAAACTAGATTTACGTTCATAGGGTGAGCTTCTACTTTATTACTTCGAATTACTACTGGTGGTTTGCTGCGAAATACCTATCATTCCTGGTATTGCCTGAAGGCTGTGATCCACTAGCACTTGTAGAAATCTTACTCTGTAGAATGCAACACCCCCCTTGTGAGAAACTGTGTTGAAGTCGAGTATGTTTGGTGTTTTCTATGGATGTGATTTGTAGTGATCGGCAAAACCTAACTTTCTTGCCCTTTTTCCACGGTGTGACCCAAACGAATTAAGGGAACCAAAATGTGATGCTTAGGCAAGATTCTATCTTAATGTGTGAAAGCAAATCCTGAATGACTTTGGTATACCTAAAGGCAGACTCTAAAAGTGAATCTTGAGGATAATTCGCTTCTACATGTTCGACTATATCCCTAAGGACCAAAGCTTCTTCCTGAGTATGCTTAATATACGAGGAGTGAGCAGTCCTTTTATTCAACTGTAGGATCCCGAATTCACACAAACATGTATAGATCTAGAGAGATCTAGAGAGAGAAAGTTAAAGAGAGAGAATAGTTGAGAGAGAAAAGGAAAACACACTAAAGAGTGTGTGTAAAATGAAATAGATGCTTACCTCTTCCAAAGTTGGAAGAGGTATTTATAGTTCTTACAATACACCGGGTATTAGTACCCGGTTCAATACCGAAAGTCATAAGTTTACCTATTAAACTACGAGCTATAATAAACAGTAAAATACACGGGGTGACCGAGTCTTTTTCTAATATCTAACAATCTCCCCCTAAGGGAGGTCACCCCTGAAAATACTAAACTTAAGCTCTTCAATCTTCAGATTGATCTTATGTATAGCTCGTAAACGTTTGATTTCATTGATTTGTATCTTGTGAATCTGAAGTAGTGAACTTTAGACTTTTAGGCTTTAGCTTGACTTGTATGTGATCTTTGAGCTTCTTTGAGATCATCATCCAATCATAATCTCTAATCATCATCATGTGATCTTTTGCTATCTTGTGAACTTGTGTCATTCGGAATGATATGCTCACACTTTTCTTGATCTTGAAAGCTTGAATATTCAGAGTTGCGGAAGCTTTAATAACAGATTACTTGAGCTTTCATGATATCTTCGAATGAGTCGTTTGAGAATGAGCACGCGGTTATGAACTTGATTTTGTTGGAACACGGTATCTCCATCTCCATCTTTAAATGTTCCTGTAATAAAACAGTTAGCAATAAAGAGAAAATTGATTTGTAAAAACAATCTAAGTGTTAATTATGAAAATATTTTGTAACACTTCGATAGTTTTGATTGGTTGTCAAATGTTCAATAACCGTCAATTCTTATGCTGGAACAAGTTTGATTCACGTAGAATCGCACCATCGTTTCTTTCCAGTTGACACAAGTTTGATTCTTGTAGAATCGCACAAGTCACCTACCTAGAGCTTGTTTGATGTAGGCTCTAGAAGGATTTCTATCTTCATAGTGAATACCTTCATATCACTCAGATGTTTTGGCAATATCACAAGGATAATGCGTAGGACTCTTAAGATAACCTTGTTTCCACAGTGTGTGAAAGATAGATTAATGGAATATTGTTTTTGGTTTTTTTTTTTTTCCTTAAATGAGATTGAGTATGATTGATCTCTTGCCCTAGACTCGAAAGTAGCGCTTTGATATTATGATAGCAGGCTGGAGCTGGTATGCACCTCTTTCTTTACCGTACTTACTCGGAGTGAGTGAGACCAGTAGATTGCATGTTCTAGTCTCCCGTGACAAATGAGACAGTTTCTTTCAAGAGAAAACACGAATGGTTGGGAAGGGTGTGCATTGCATCACTGGGTAATGTTGTCGTCTTCAAATGCAGCAATGTCAAATGCTGTGATTCTGAAATGACATATGTATTGAACGGTTTCTGCATAAGTGTATGGAGAGCTTTCCTTTCTTGTTACACCCTTTTATCAGTAACATTCTTTTTCATATTCAACCCCTTCAGTGGCTTTACTGCAGATTTCATGACTAGATCCTTGTTGCGGTTTATTCAAAGTACTAAGCTCCATCTCAGTCGGCACTATGTTCCCTTTTCCTCACATTTAATCCTTTTTATCATTACATACGGTACTTCATACACCTAACTAGTGGATAGTCCCTGGGTAGATCCCTCGGTTCTGGCAGGATCTCGTAGCGAACGAGTACCTAACTTTACCTTCCTTATAACTTCGGATAACAGTAAATACATGGATCAGATCTTTTGGTACAGTTCACCTTGCCATAAAATCACTCATTGAAAAAAATTCAATCAGGTACTTGTGATATAACTATAAAAGTGGTTGTACACGATTGTCTTGCTTTTTAGAAACGCTCCCCCTCAATCACTGTGCATCGGTCTTTCTCGTCAACTGTTAGTACATGTTGGTAGAGGAGAATACACTTAGAGTAATATGATCACATTACATATTTTTAATCACATTTTCTCTTTTTATCAAAAATGTCAAATCATTTGATATTTTGGATATCAATTGATTTAATTATGTTATAAAAAAAGTCAGGAGAAAGTGCTGCCAATTTTTCACAGCCTTGTTTGGAACAGAATCTAATGCTCCCCCTTAGATCGTTGAGGGATGAATTTAAGATTGTCCTAAGTACTGTAATTCTGAAAGATTTTGAATTTTCAAAGAAATTCTATTGAAAATTGTTGTACTCAATCCTATTTATATTAGCCTATAATTAAGTCTACACTACACATTTCATTATTCACAAGATTATGTATGAGACAGGACCTGGAAATGTTCAAACCGAAAATGACACAGTCATTTTGTCCATGTTAGCAATCTGTAGTCCGTCTCGATACTCTCCTTTTGGAAGTTGTCTTAGCTTCCCCTGAACCAGCAATCCTTTCTTGAGTAGATTCAAAGCCTTCTTACATTTCGCATTAAGATAACTTGAAGTCTGATTGCACAACGATGATGTTACACAATTATTTGAAACCGTAACACCAAAGTCACTTTAAGTCCCGGTTGTCTAATTTCTCTTAATACATGATAGCTGATGATATGGAATTGAAAGACACAAAGTACAACTAAGTCTGGATATCTCAAATTATTCACTCTCATAGTCGAACTGATAACACCTAAGACAAATACAGTCCAAATGTACACTTTTCATTCTATCGGATACTGACTAACTAGAGGAATAGTTATTCATACTTATCAATAAAAAATATGTCCCTCTTTGATCAAATAGTTTCTACTCCTTTAAAAAACACGCTTGGTGATTGACTGTTTAAAGGAAGACATTATTGCATATCAGAACCAATATTTCACGCTCTAATCAATCTTTGACAACACTTTTCCCTGGTTGTTTTTAAATGATAGCATCATTAAATGACAAAGATATCTCTTCTCCTATTGGTTGGAATAGGCACGGATAAGTAACACGATAAACACTGATTTTCTCGGCGGAATAAAGACATTTGTCTTCCCGGACATGGTGTCTACATTTTAAATAAGGCTGATGGATTATTTCACGTGTAGTTGTTGTACCTTTCAGTGTATTTACTCTTCCCTTGATGTTGTTCGATACCTCATAATCA
Source organism: Tanacetum coccineum (assembly GCA_026074375.1). Classification (NCBI taxonomy): domain Eukaryota; kingdom Viridiplantae; phylum Streptophyta; class Magnoliopsida; order Asterales; family Asteraceae; genus Tanacetum; species Tanacetum coccineum. The sequence continues at coordinate 4,594 of BQNB010022844.1, read as the reverse complement.
GAAAAACTGTCTTATATGCACCCATGCTGTGAGATCGTGTCGCAGAATTAATTAAACTTAATCTATCCCGTGAGAATAAGTTTCAAGGCTTTCTTAAACTGTCGAAAGAATTTCCAACATTCTTACGTTTTTTACAAACTATGATGCGTTTGGCAATATTAGAGACGTATGTTGTTATAAAGCCTGTGCATTCAATAAGTCTTCGCAAATGCAAATAAGTCCTTAAAGTTTGAAGCAAATGACATCTTAAGGCACATGTAGGTGTAATATGATATTAACTCTCTTCTAAATTGTTTAATTGTCATTATCAAAAACTTCAACTGTTTAATCTCTTGACTATTATTGAAAGCGAACGTTTAAAAGATTATTTGACACTTTCTCCCCATCCAAATAATGACCGTTTTCTATTTAAAGAGCTGTAGTCATTGTTTGAGTAGGTCGAATTATATTGGTAAAAATGCTTTCGTGATTGTACTGAAATGTGATAACTGAAAACACTGATTCATTGAAGACAACTTTTTACCAATAAAAATAAGATTTCTCTTATTTGGACAAATAAACGCACTTAAACGTACACTTATTCTCATGATGCATGGATATAAAGTAATCCATGCCCGGGAAAAATTAATTACCCGTTGTCAGGAACAGCTGTCATTTTGACGACATGCGTTCCTCATATTGAAAAGCGGATTGTAGTCTAAAATAACTGCAAGCCATTGTCATGAGCTCAAAACTTTGAATATTTTGTTCTAATAGCTCAAGACCGAAATGACTTCTCTTTTCGTTGCTAAGGATAAACGCACTGAAACGTGTATTTTCCTTTACGATGAGGCCCGGGTTATGCACAGAAATGTACATAAGCCATTCTAAGGAAAAATGCACTGAGACGTGTATTTTCCTTTACGATGAGGCCCGGGTTATGCACAGAAATGTACATAAGCCATTTTTTTTATATTTACAAGATGATGTTTGATGATAATATCAAGCAGTTACATTTGTCAGAACCTCCAGTTCTGCTGGAGTCAAACATCTCATACCAATCCTTCTGACAAGATACAAAAACCGATCCTCAGGAAGGGCTTTCGTAAATTAATCAGCTAATTGGTATTCAGTTCTGACAAAATATAATTTAATAATATCATTTTCAACCTGTTCCTTTATGAAGTGATACCGAGTATGGATGTGCTTTGTATGAGAGTGCTGTACGGCTTTGCATGAGATTGCTATGGCTGACTGTGAATCGTAGTACAACAGTATTTTGTTGTAGTTGAAGCCATAAACTTTAAGCCGTGTCCTCATCCACATTACTTGAGCACAACTTGCAGATAACGCCACGTACTCTGCCTCTGCTGAAGACATTGCAGTGCAGTTTTGTTTCTTTGACATCCAGCTTACAAGTTTATCACCAAGGAACTGTATCCCTCCAGAAGTGCTTTTTCGAGTATCAAGGCATCCGGCATGATCAGCGTCTGAAAATGCTGTTAGTTCAAAGCCAGAATCCTTTGGATACCAGAGTCCCATGTTAATGGTACCCTTTAGGTATTTAAAGATTCTTTTAACCTCCTTGAGGTGCTTTTGAGTTGGTCGTGCTTGATAACGTGCACAATAGCATACTGCTTGCACTAAGTCTGGTCTACTAGATGTCAAGTACATGAGTGACCCGATTTTACTACGATAATCAGATTGGTCTACGGGTTCTCCACTCAAATCTACATCTAGATTGGGTTTTGTAGCCAATGGTGTACCAATGGAGTGACAATTGTCCATATTATGCTTTTTCAGAATTTCTAAAGCGTACTTGGCCTGATTGATAAAAATACCTTTTGGGGACTGGTGGATCTGAAGTCCTAAAAAGAATTTCATCTCCCCCATTAAGGACATTTCAAATCTACTGTGCATTAACTTTTCAAATCTTTTTGAATATTTAGGGTTTGTAGACCCAAAAATTATGTCATCAACGTAAATCTGCACAAGTAGAATATCCTCCCCGTATTTTATCTTGAATAAAGTTGGGTCAATTGTACCTTTAGCTTTGGACATCAAGAAGTTTGATAGTTCATTATACCAGGCTCTTGGGAGCTTGCTTTAATCCATACAAAGCTTTCCTTAGAAGGTAGACTTTTTCTGGATGATCTGGATCAACGAACCTTCGGGCTGAGCAACGTAAACCTCTTCCTTCAAGTGGACCATAAGAAATGCCGTTTTTCCGTCCATCTGATAGATTGGAAAAGACTTGTGTGCTGCGTGGGCAACAAAAATCCGAACTGCTTCCAAGCGAGCAACTGGAGCAAATGATTCTTCAAAATCAATACCTTTTTCCTAAGCATAACCTTTAGCAACAGGTCGTGCTTAGTTGCGAATTACAGTCTGATCTTCATCCTTTTGTTCTTCTCATAAAATCTTGAGTTAATAACCTCTTGCAAATGGTTTGTCGGCGAGTTCCCAAACGTTTAGTCTATCGAACTGATGAAGTTTCCTGCATTGCTTAGATCAGTGCAGGTTCAGCCATTGCCTACTTAATGTTCTTCGGTTCAAACAATACTCACCGTTGTGGCGACAACATACACATTTCAGGATCTGCGGCAAGTTGTCGTCTTGTTTGAACTGGCATGGTTGGATTTCCATGAACTTTTTTAATGGATGATCTCTGGTCCATCGGTAATCATGACTTTGTGGTTGAATGAATGCACATCGGTATTTTCATGTTGCGTTGGGAAGACTCACAATTTCTTATACCCGTGTCAAAAAAGGATTGATAAATTTATTCTTCTTGAACACGATAGCATTCGGTGCTTTATTATTGTTGTTTCCTCAGCTTGACGTTTGTTGGGATTGAAATATTTTTCTTTAAGGTTTTTTTTATTTTTTTTTTTTTTTTTTTTTCTGAGTTTATTTTTTTTTCTTGTTTATTTTTTTTATTTTTTATTTTTTCTTTCTTTTTTTTTTTTTATTTTTTTTTTATTTATTTCTTTTTTTAAAAAAAAAAATTTTAATAGGACTGAGGAAAATTCCAACACTTGTTGTGACGAATCTGTTTTCTCTACTGTAGGGACAACATTTTTGTCTTGGGGGGCACGGGGCAGGTTGTCATAATCTGATGCCTTTTGACTTGAGGAACGAGGCATGAAGAGACATTTTCACAGAAAACTCTTGTCGTTGTGGAGGTGGACTGAATGTAGTGATCAGACATCATTTCGTGAAGCCGGGTCCTGGAACTGCTATGGAACAGTGCCATGAATTGAGGCACCGGGTCCTGAACAAAATTGTTCGAAACCATAACTATCTTTGTGATAGTAGATCTTCAACCATACCGTTTCACCCGAATGAGTTGGGTTTTCATTTGTCCTAAAGTAGCTCCAAAATGGCAATGTTCTTGTAGTTGACTTTATGTTGAAATTGGACGAGAAGATCGCCCTAAACATTCTCTAATTAGTGATTCTTTGTCAACTTAGTGATTGTATTAAAAGTTGATATAGATAATGCAATTTATTGGAATGACTTGTCAATTAGTTTCTTCAAAACTAGAGTTTGAAGAAATATTATGAAGGAGGGGTGCATTATTAAATTATGCATTTTGATGTCCATGAATTTATTCTTCAACACCTTGATGAGTGACTTGAGATTGAATTTCCTGATTTGTTGGTGAAGTACTAGTAGATTGTTCATCTTGATCAATGGTAGTTGATGAAGGTGAACCAACTGGATCAACAGCTCTTGAAGCAACAATAGCTACCGGATCTGGGAAAACAGTTCGTAGTCTTTCTTGGATGGTGGAACAAATGGTTACAACAGGATCTCATAGTCTTTCTTGGATGGTGGAACATATGGTGTTGGAGAAACTGAGATTTGCACGAGTCCTGAACTGATGTATCCAGGAGTCATCAAAGAAGGCGCAGGTCCTGAACTGATTTGCACAGGAGCCGTGACTTGACCATTTCAAGAACTGAACTGCTCTGCTGTAGTGCGGATGTTGGTGGTGAAAGTTATAATGAATGATTCTTGACAAGGAGGAGATATTGGTTTAGGAGATGAGAGATCGACGACTGAAGTATCAGTAAAGGAACAGATGAAGAAACTTGTTGGATAGGAACAGTGACCATGGATTTAACTTCGTTTTCCATAGTAGTTTTCAATGGTTCATCTCTTACTTATATTTCTTCAGGGATCAGTCTGTTTCCTCATTATCAGATGTTATTCTTATGAAAGGCTTTAACAAGGTTGAAAGCTGGACCTTCTAAATTAGCTTTGCAGAGCTTCTTCTTTCCAGATTGTCTGCAGAACCATTTGATGAATGACCCAATATCATACGTCTTCCTTTGAAGCTTGTTCTTAGTGGGAACTTGATACGTTGTGGCGTATGTATTTGCCTAGTTATTCTCTGGTTCCAGGAAATCATTCGAGGGAATGGTCCATTCTGGTTTAGGTGTAGCTGGTCTCTCACCTTCCGGAATAGGCTTAAACCACGTAGTAGTCGACACCTTGGGAATATGGGCGTTATCAGTGTCCTCCAGACCGGAGACGTGCCCTTCATCCTGCATTGGAATGTTATCTGAAGATTGTTCAGACTGTTCTGATTCAGGATCAGATCTGTGCA
>BQNB010022843.1:0-62508 GCA_026074375.1 Tanacetum coccineum | reverse complement strand
AGACGGGGAATCCGTTAACGACACAAAGTATCGTGGCATGATTGATAGCCTTCTCTACCTAATGGCAAGTCGGCCGGATATCATGTATAGTGTTTGTCTATGCGGCCGTTTTCAAGAAGATCCCAAAACATCACACCTTGAAGCGGTAAAAAGGATTTTTAGATATATTAAGGGAACAACACTGACATAGCAATTCTATACACGTAAGATAATATACTTATAAGAGAGCTTTAAGAAAATTCCAAAAGTGACCCTCAAGGAAAATTCACTCAAATATATATATATATATTATACGTATATTAACCGGGAAGTATGATTCTCGGGTCGTTATTCCCCAATGATTTATGAAATTGAGACCACGTTTGTATTCGGACAATGATTTGAATTGGTGACAAAGATTGATTTGATTATATAAAATCCTAAAAGTGAGCAAATTAAAAGTCAATTAAACCTAACTTTAATAACGGGAAATTAAACTTTAACTAAAAATGCAAAACGGAAATCCTAAATGGTAATTAAAAACCCCAATCTTCCAAAATTAAAACTAAAATGAATTTTTCTCTTTTAATAGACTCTAATTGACTAAAAAGTAAGTTTAAAGAAAACTAGAACAAAAACGGAATTGAAATGAGCTTAAAAACACGAAAAACGAGAACTGGAACGAATCCCGTTCTTTTAAAAGTGAAATTGCAAAATAATGACCCTACAAAAGTAATTCTATTTTTCCTAGATAAAAAATGATAAAAGAAAATTTTAGAAAAAAGAAAATTATTTTTTTGATTATTTTTGCATTTTTTATGAATTTTTAAAGTTTTAAACTAAATAAAATGTTTAAAAATAACAAACCATAATGAAAAATTACAAAAAATTTCCAAAAAGTCCTAAAAGTGATGAGAATCCTAGGAAAAATAAGCTTGTGGTCACAGCTTAATGAATAAGCTACGAAATAAGATTAAACAACTTATAAAGCTTAAAAGGGAAAATGAGTACAAATATTAAATTTTGTAATCCTATAACGAAAAAGACCCCAGGGCATGTTGGTAGTGAGGTGTGTGGTTGTGTTGTTATAAAGGTTGAGGGTGTTGAGGTCGAGGGTTCGAGCCTTGCTCACCCCCGATTTCCACCTTCCTTTTTTTAGAAAAACTTAAAAAAAACAAAGTTTTAGAAAAACTAAAAATAAACACTTTTAATAAAAGAAACTTTTATTGAAACTTAAGAAATAAGCTGAAAAAATGGCTTAAAAGGCAGAAAAACAACTAAAACTAATATTTTTGGTTTTTTCAAAATTTTAGAACTCAAAAAAACTAAAATAAGCTAAAATCTAAGAACAAAAAGCACTTTTATACTAATCCTAACCTAATAAGCTAACCTGACTTAGAAATAAGCATAGTATCAAAAGCAATAAGTTGCATTATCCTAAATAAGCTTTCAAGAGAAAATTTAACCAAACAACCCTAATGGCTAATTTTGAGCTTGATTTCCAATAAGCTAGTTAACTCTTAAGGCTTTCTATCTTAATCCTACTTTTACCTAGACTATTAAGCTACAAATATCCACTTTTTACAACAAATTTGAATAATAAGAGCTTAATGAAAAAGCTGTTTGAAAACAGGTATCAAACTCAGAAGGTACTAAGTTATATTATATTTTTAAAAGACAAAAGTTACTTTTGCAGCTTAAAAACAGATTAGTAAAATAGCTTATTTTGAAAAAGCAAATTGAAAAAGATTATTAATGACCTAAAAACTTATTGTATTATGAAAAGCAAAAGCTAAAAACTATTTTAACTCTCTAAAAATTAAGCTAGAAAATGGAATTTTGTCTATTATAACTGCTGATGCAGTTGACACAATTGTGACCCAAATTTAAACTAGACAAAATGCAAGCCAATTATTTAGTTTCTAATCTCTTAAAAACTCTTACCTAAGAACAAATTAAGCAGCAACTTTATCTAGAACCTAAATTTTCTAAAAATGCATGCACTAATAACCTTTCACTAGTAGAAATCAACTTATCAACTAACAAGCTTATGAAAATTTGAATTAACCTTTTCTAGCTCTTAAAAACTAACTTAATAAAGAGTTTAAAACCAACAACCAAAGACCAAAGGGTCTCAAGCAGTACTAACTTGAGGTTAGTACTGCTAAGCCAAACACCCCTTTAAACAAGTTCAAACCCATATTAGCTTATAAAAAATAGATTTAATGATTAAACTCAGATACCAAATGTCAAGCAGATTATAACAACTAAAATTAACATGTTTCAACAAGCAATTAAGCCAGAATTTGAAGATCTAATAATTATACTAATATTTTTTTCTTTTCTGACAGATTAGAGACTAAAAGCATTAAAACTAAGATCTAAGCTATGTAACTAGAAAACATATGATCAAACAAACTTAATAAGCTCAATAAGACAAGTTTAAGCACAAATAAGCAAACAATTAAGCAAATTAAGCAATTACTAAGCTAATAAGCAGAATTATACTAAAGTATTTAAAACAGAAAGGTAAATGAGTTATAGAACCTGAATCCCAAATTAACAGGGATTAATGCTCAACAAAGCTTATGTCTTACAAGCTTTGGCTTATTAAAAATAAGCCAGTGAGGTCTATGGATCCTTCCAGGTTTGATCAATCATCCAAATTTGAGTTGTGGTACATTTGTGGGAGGATTTGTATGAAGAACAATTGAAAGTTTTTTATACTTTTTAAGTAAAAACTAAAAATACATTAAGCTTAAATAAAAATAAACACTTTTATTGATAAAAGGTTAACTGATTACAAGTTTCAATGAAAAGAGGATTACATCTAAAATAAGCTAAAATTACATGGAAATAAGCTACTAAATAAGCTATTCTCATCCTACTCCTAGATAGATTTCTTGTGAGTGAGGAGCCCTTGTATATATAGCCGCTGAGGAAGCTTCTAGGCCCTGGAGTTTGTTACACGCTCCTTGTCAATCCTGTCCCTTGAATCTTAGCAATCATTGGATACCATCTTTGAGCTGTTGGATTAGATTGAGGAGCACACGGATTGCCAGCGTGGCATTCCATGTGTCAGGCCTCGTGTGCTTCTTTTGTACTCATTATAGTGCAAATTATCCATTCCCCTTGTGTTTCTTCTCATGCTCACGTGTCATTTCATTTGGGTTTCCACCAATGAGAAGCTTATGTGACGTCTTCTTTTGCCAGGATGGACCTTGGCACTTGAATTGCATAACCACGTCCTTAATTTCAATTACCCCTTTGTTTTGAGCCCGAGGTAAATCGAAGAAGATGGTGAATAGTAGTAACTCCTTTTCCCGTGTTTTTTTACTTATAAAAAGGGCGTTTGATTTTTCCTTTGACCCAGTTTTTTTACTTGCTGAGTTTGGGCTTATAAAAGATTAGGCCACGAGAGCTTGGGTATCAGGTTTTGGATTTGGGTTTATATAAGAGTTAACGGGTGTTAACTCTTTATATATTAAAGAGTTAACACTGTTATGGCTTTAGGGACTATTTGTGAAATTAGATTTAAACTATAAGGGTTGTTTTGGGTGTTTTTAGGAATTTTGTCTTTTTACGGTTGACTAATATTGACCAGGAGTTGACTTTGTTGATCTTTGATAGCATTCTCCCGGCTCTTGTATTCTCTTTTCTTTCCCGTGCTCGTGTTTGTTCGGTTTGGACCATTTTCTTGAGATTTTTGCAATATCTGTACCTACACAATCATAAAGACAAAACAAGCAATATACAAGCATTTTAAGCATAATTTTATCTTTTTAGGGCTAATTTTGATATAAAATGGATATGTGTTTTCACACATATCATGAAGCTAAAATGGTGATTTATAATGCTTTACTACGTAAAGAATATGAAAGAATTTTTATGTGTAAAATCACAAAAGATAATTGGGATACTTTATTAATCACTTACCAAGGTTATAGTCAAGTCAAAGATAATAAAATAGATCTTCTTGTTCAACAATATGAACAATTTACAATTTCAAAAGAGGAATCGATAGATAATGCTTTTTGCTAGATTTAACACTATTATTACTAGTCTAAAAGTACTTGATGAAGGTTTTTCTAGCAAGAATTATGTTAGAAAATTTCTTAGGGCACTTTATCCTAAATGGCCTGCAAAAGTTAGCGATGGAGATGAAGAAGAAAAGACTAAAGACGAAAATATCTTATGGCTAAAGCATCTAATGAGATACTTTCTGAAACCGAATTCTTTTGTGATGACCAATCATCATTAGATGAAAAAGACTTAGATAGTGAATATAATCAACAATGCAAAGTAGGTCTAATGGTCATGGCTAAAAATAAATCACTAAAACAAATTAAAAATCAATTAGAAAATAAAGTGCTAGAGCTAAAAAATAAACTATCTAAATTAGAAAAAGGTAAAGAGGTAAATGAAGAATGTAAAATATGTCAAGACCTTAAGTTTGAAAATAAAAAGATTAAGGAAGAAATTTTTAAGCTAAATCAATTTAATAATAGTAGTCATTCGCTTAAAAAATAATAAGTTTTCAAAAACCATCTGGAGATAAATCCAGCCTAGGATTTAATTTTACCAAAGGATCAACTAGTGAGTCTAAACAAGTAAATTTTATAAAGTCACAAGAGGTTGAGTCTAAAGAAAAAATAGTAGTATTAAACTCAAGTCCAAGACCAAAATTTATGCTTATAAACAATAATAAAATACCCATTGCAAGCGATGACGAAGTAAAAAGTTTTTATAAACCTTCTTTAAAACCCGGAGTTGGATTTACTAAGCCTAAAACAAGATCCAAAACTCCTCCGAAAAGAACTAATAACTCTCACCCTCCGTCTAAAACACCACAACCTAAGAGAGACCAAGGTAGACAAAATTATTCTAACACTAACAATTCAATGTGGAATTACTCACAACAACCAAACTTTACTCCATGTGGAATGTATCTGATGTGTTTCAAAAGCTTTAAATTTATAATGACTGAAAATACCAATTTAATTATAAGGAAACACACAGGTAAAAGTATAACCCACGTATGTAGTATAATCTTTTCAGGTAAGACCATTTTGTTCCACAGGGATTTGAGTAGTGTTCCACAGGGATTTGTTTTACCAGTGATAATAAAGTTGACTGCTTGGATAGTTGATAATAGTTCATAAGTGTTGGAAAATGATTAGACCTTAAAGATGGAACCTTAATTTATAAAATGGATTTTCTCGTCAGAAAACGTTTTCACAAACTAACTCGATTAACGCAAGACTTATATTTAGTTAACTAGATCAAATGTGTCACTCAAATAATCCAGTTTCTAATATATCAAAGCTTATTTGTTTATCAATTTACAAAAGTAGATTTCTCAGTACAAACGATAAAGACCATAGACAAATCTTTAAAACCACATAGATCATAACGGGTCTTTCGATCTATACCGATATGATTATATAACCTAAGTTGATAAACAAAGATAGACAAGACAAGATATAATAGGATTGGAACATAAGCTTGAGATTAAAGAGATCATGATCATACCAAACACGTATTCATTATCATAACATCACAGAGTCGTCATTAGAGATTTAGCCTCTCATGGCTAAGGAGTTCATAACATAACTTAAAATAACAAACTTCATTATTTTGCTTATACTAGTTTGAAATTCTTCCTCGTTCTTGATTCTTTGATCTTGAATCTCCAAAAGATATGGTGTTTATCCTTGGAAAAAGGGTTTGTGTGGGATTAAGGAAGAGTAGAGGATGTGTGTGTGAGATGTTTTTTATTGTTGGATGATATGAACATGAGAGATTTGAGGCTCTATTTATAGGCTGAAGTTCTGGTGAAAGTGCAGCGCACACAAAAGATTATGCGGCGCACTTGGTGATTAAATGCACTAGTACTAAATGTTTATTGAGTAAGTGTGGCGCATAAGATAATATGTGCGGCGTACTTAGGGTGTAAATGCAGTAGCATTAAAGTCTTCATTTATTCTTGATGTATCGTCGTGTGGTGTATATTTAGTGAGAATCAAGTTTTACATTTATATTTAGCTGACAAACCAAAACACAACACTTTCACGGGCAGTGTACCCGGTCAAGATGTAGCTTCGCAGTAAGTAGGGTGTCGAATACTATAAGTGAGAGTAACATAATATTTTATCAGTATTTTATTCTATCTAGATTAGTCTAATTACTTGTTAAACATATGTTATACATATTTACTAGAGGTAAATGGGGGGAGGTTTCATCCCGAGAGACTGGCACAGGTTTATGGTGACAAATATCAATTCTAAGCACAGTAAACACAAGAGACAAATAACAAAAGATAAGAGAGCATACAAAGACAATATAAAGAAAACTGTATTAAACCATGTTATCCGATTTATACTCATGTTTAGTAATTACTTACTGAAAATGGCTGTTTATCTCGAGGCGGCATATCATTCTTAAGACTTAGGCGGTTCTTCTTCCTAAGACCTAGATACGAACAATCCTGTCATGATTAACGCATCTGAATAAAGCATCCTATAGTTTAATTATAATCTATCATAGGGAATCAAAGCAGTGGTGATCCTGTCAATACCCTAACCCATCGGGACTTTACCAACTTATTACTTGATGTTGTTTTATACATCGGTAGTCTACCACCAAAATCAATTACCAATTAATTAAGAACAATACTGGTTGAACAATTATCGGATCATCTGCCGGTCCAACTAAGCTCATAATCAAAGGGTAAAGACAAGGTGTCATTTGTGATCCTATTGGTCTAGGTATACAAAACACAACATGGAGAGCTATCCTAGCATCTAGATTACTAGTTAAGTCTCACTAGACCCAGTTAAATGATAGGTGATTTCAATCCTTTAGTATATAAATTTATATATAATAAATATATAATATAAATATATAAGGATAATATCAATAATAAGAATTCCGTAAGGCTTTTAAAGAGATTTTACTTTTATCCAAAGCAAAACCTACAAAAAACCTTCCCGGGTCGTTTCCCGTCGAGGCGTGAATTTGAAAATCGAGTTTTGGTTTGATAATTTATGCTTGAATAATCAAAGATTTGATTTGGATTCTATTTCTATAATTAAAATGCAAAAACAAGTAAAGGTAAACTAAAAACGAAAGCAATAAAGGCTAAAACAAGAAAAACGATAACGGGACCAAATCACGTTCTTTAAAAAAACAAATTCTAAAATTTTAACCCTACAAAAGCAAATTTAATTTTCCTAAGTCCTAAATGATAAAAGAAAACTTTAAAAAAAAGAATTATATTTTTTTGACTTTTATATTTTTTATTATGAATTAAAAACGGATTTAGACTAAATTAAATATTAAAAATACTAAACTATATTAGAAAATTCTAAAAAAATCACAAAAAGTGCTTAAGACAATTCTAAGACTAGCAAAAATAAAATTGTTCAATAAGCTGTTAAAAAGCAAAATAGGTCTGAAAGGCTTAAATGCTAAAAAAAGTTAAAAGATTAAAGGGTGTAAATGAAAACGGAAAAGACCCAAGGGCGTTGTTAGTTGTGTGTGGTGTGTTAAATATGTTGGTTGAGGTGAGGTTGTGGTCAGGGGTTCGAGCCTTGCTGTAAAACCCAAAAATTTGAATGTCATTTCATTTTGTCAATTTTGAATATAACCTAAAGTTTAAATTAAAGAATTTGGAAATAAAAACCTTAGGTTATGATTTTTGAAAATATTGAAAATATAATATAAGGTATTTTAAATATAAAAAAAATATAAAACTTATAAAAATTACATATATGGCCGGCCCCTATATGAATAAAAAAAATAATTTTTTTTTGTGATTTTGTTATTTAGATTATTTACTTTCCAATTTTGTTTAAAACCTATTTTAAGAAGATAAGCATAAAAGGTTTTGGTAAGTATTTTGTGTAACCTTTAAAATGGGAAAGAAAAATTATTGTGTCCCCTCCTCCATCATCCATAACCGGCCCTTAAGGGCGGTTATACACCAAAATCTTTTATTTTTGTAATAAAACTTATTTTGGGAAAAGTGTGTAAAGGAATTAAGATAAACATAAACATTTGGTAATCTTTTAAATCAATAAAAAGATTTTGTCTCCCCTCTCTCCATCCTTATAAATCCGCCCCCTCCTCCCTTATTCTTCATGTTCTCTCAAAAAAATCCTCTCCATAATTGTGGGTGTTCATCCATAGAAGTTGCAAGCAAGAAGAAAGTTTAGGTGTTTTTGAAGGTTTTTGGTGCTTTGGTGTGCATTACTTCTCTATTCTTTGGTGTGGTTTTGGTGTTTTGATTGTGTTCTTCTACTCTCCTCCATCATTCATTGATAATCATCTTGTCTTTATGTTTTTCTTTTGGTCACCATGATTACTTAATCAAGTTTTCGCATAAAATCATGATTTATAAAGAGTAAATCTTGTGTAAAAGTTTATCAATGTCTTCATGAATTAATCTTTTGAATATGATTTAATTATATGTTATGAACCCTAAGACAATCATTAAAAGTGGTATTAATGAAAAACTACAAGTTTTGAAACCATAGGATGTTAATTAATGGGGATGATTAGGGTTTTTGTTGATTAAAATTCAAGGTAGAAAACTATGTCATGTTCAACAGGGTATAACTTGTTCATAAAAATAGCTTTTAACATCATTCTTGATTCTATGATTAAGTTCAATGAGTCTAGTTTCTAGAAAAATTAAGTTTGTAATTTTTTAAGGTCGGGAAGTATGGTTTTTGGGTGTTAAAAGATTAAGTGTAAATTCTAGAAATTCAATTCTAAAAATTCAGTTGTAGTGTGCGATTTTTAATTCATAAACCATAAGGAGATAGAATTTGATTTTTGGATATGTTAAAATACATGATATTAGCTACGTCTCACATTTTGTTTCATAATTTTTCAAGTTATCTAATTAGGGTTTAATATGCAAAGATTTTGTATGTTTCTGCCAGGCCAATTTCGGGACTGTTTTGGGTAACAAGGGTCATAGGGGGACTTAAAAATGGAAATAAATCAAACCCATGATTTTGGACACACTAGATATGTTAGGGAAGACCTGTGATCTTTGCCTTAATTTTTAAGATTGATTTGGTAGGACATTTGGGTAAGGAAACTTACTTAAAATAATTTGTAAAATTCAAAAATTTTGAAAACCCTAATTAAGTAAAGTCAACCTTTATTTTTGGTAAGTTTGAGTAGTAACATTTTAAATAAGTTAAGTAATATATGTAATCATGATTTTGTAGCTCCAGCGACATCTTTGTGATTCCTTTCTATTTGTGTACATTTCTTTCCGTGTGCATTCGCTAAGGTATAGATATTCCGTCCTTCTAGTAAGGACACTTCATTCTCATTTGTTTGGCTACTTGATCTATTTGATATTTGTTTGACATTCCTTTGATTTGCTATCTGTAATCATGACTCGTTTGATGTTGACAATCCGTTTGATTTGATATTTGATTGTATGAATTTGTTAGTTCTCATTTGGAATATACTTCTAGATTCGTTCTATATTTGGAATATTTGAAACTTTATCATTTTTATCTTTTGCCTATCTCTTTGCCCGAGCTATTTATATATAGTCATAGAGGTACCATGACCATGTCATTAATGCACCAATGGTATGACACTATCTGTGGAGGTGTGATTAGTCTACGACGTTCCCTTTTGTATGTGCATTTATTATGATTTAATTATATATGTTCGTACACTCGCCATAGTGCTTGTGTATATGGATATGACTTTGTATTGCAGGGAGCGTATGGATGCATCCTAGGTACTTCGTTTTGTTTTGTTTAGGTGAATGGTGAGTGTATGCAATACACCCCATATCACATTGGGTACATCAGGTCTGATCCACCTGTGTACATTTAACTATATGGCTTTGTGGAAATATTCGTTTAGGGTCTATTCATGTATCATGCTTAAACATTTGTTTGAGCTTGTGGGCATTCCTTTGATTACTCCTACTCTATTCCTTGATCTATATATATATATATATATATATATATATATATATATATATATATATATATATACAGTAACATAACCCGCCCAATGGGCGGGTTCGGTTCATAAAACTTTTTTTAAGACAATGTTTGTCGTTTAGTTCTAATGGTTGCCGTGTTTGTGTAAACATAGAATCTTCATTCATCTTTTTTTGTTTGATTCTTGATAGTGTGACATATAGTTGTCCGTGTGTGAAAAAATTGTACTAATAAATTGATAACTGTTATACCTCAGCCATCTAACACGGAATGAATGAATGTTACCAAGCAACAAATAATATTCGACAGTTAGCCATACCTTATATCTATTATCAGAGTATAAATCAATATTAACTCACACAAAGGCAAATCGAGTCAAGTAATGTAAAAACATAAACAACGTTACTTGAACAAAGAAGGCCACCTGAAAAGTTAAACCAAACTACGGTCATTTTCCATTTAACAGGGCCGTTGGTGCCGAGAGCCGTTGCAAACTAATATTTGGACAAACAACTATTAGTAAGATTGTTTTATAATCATTATGAACACCCTTTTAACTAAACAAAATCTAAGAAATGATCACAAAGTTAATTAAAGGATCCATCCAGCCAACACATCTTGCCACTTCTAGCTGATGTCTTACAATAGTTCCTTTGACATGGTTACATTCATATACAACAAATACAACATATATTCAGTATATTATGAACACAAAACATAATGGTGACCTTATAACTCAAGGGAACATGTAATTTATATACGCTAATGTTATTTATCTATATATAAAAGAATTTTATCATTCTAAAGGAATCAGAAAAAATTACAGCTTATATAGAAGTACTATTTTGCTCTAATAGATTTCTAACATTATAACAACCAGTAAAAGGATCACTGATAAAATACCCCATTTGCAAACACAGAAGTTAGATATATATAATGAGGTTAAAAATACCTCATTGTTAATCGTTTCTATTAACCCAACCTGTCGAGGAAGTAGTTGTTGAAGAAGATTCAAACTCCACTTTTCTAAAGCCTTGGGTACAACATCAACGTATTTATAGGTATCATCTTCAAGGTTGCAACCGTTCCATTGTGGCTTTCATTCCTTCCATGTCAGTTGGAAGTTTGTCAACTACTGTGGTCTTGAGAATGTCAACTACAATCAATGAATTTCATATAGATAGGTTCATCATCAACCGCGGGGCAGCTGCCAAAATGTCAAATGGAGTTCAAATTTTCACTAAATGAATAACGTAATGTT
The DNA here is from genome assembly GCA_026074375.1 of Tanacetum coccineum. Taxonomy (NCBI): domain Eukaryota; kingdom Viridiplantae; phylum Streptophyta; class Magnoliopsida; order Asterales; family Asteraceae; genus Tanacetum; species Tanacetum coccineum. The sequence continues at coordinate 51,285 of BQNB010022843.1, read as the reverse complement.
TGGATAACTATTTATGCAAATATGTAATTCTGTTTTCTGAGTATCACTTATACACAAAATAATCCTTAATCCATAAAAAGGTAGCAACAAAAAAATAAAGTAATGCCAAGAAAATTTAAATCATTTCATAGACAAAGCTTAGTGACGTAGATAAAGTAGAGTGTATGGACACACTTTACAGATTAGAGTTTTATTTATGATTTTTTAAGCAGGTTTATACTTTACAGGGTATGTTTTATACTTAACAATTTCCCAGTTGAAATTTATTTACTTGTGACCTTTAAAAAAAATGGAATTTGGACGTTGTATTGCAATAAAAAATGACTATTGTACTATTCATGTTAAAACGAATGAATGGAATAAGTTAGTGTTAATCACACATCATCCAAACACGTGGTAAACACATACACCAACACGCTCAACTTCATCCATATGCAGATAAAAGAATTTCTTGAAAACTGAGCTGCTGTTGTGATCTCAAAGACAGTTAACAGAGACAAAAGCTTTTATGAGCTACCCTATTTGTAAATTAGTGTCAACTGTGAGTGACAGGGGTTTGTAACTTCTCTAGAATAAAAATCATGAATGAGAGCACTGCCACCGGTGACACCAAATCCAGTTGAAAACCTACAAAAAAATTAAAATAGCTTGATCAACTTGTTGAAATTGTTCCATGTTCAAAATGAACTTACCAAGATATATATGACAAGATACAAATATGGTGAGCACATTTAAGCATATAAAAGATTAGCCGGGTGGTTGCGACTTAACTGGTTGCAGTGGTAAAAATGTGTGTATTTGTGGGTATAAGTGGTTGTGTAGGGTAAACAAATGGAATGAAGGTGGGAATTTAATGAAAAGTTGAATATGAAGGGAAGTGAAAGATGGATGAAACTTTACAATTTACACTTGTCATACGTAACTGTGACCAGCAAGCTTTAGAAACTACGACATAATCATACGACTTAAAAATGAAATAATACTTTGGATATCATACAAACAATATTAGAAGCTTCACAACTTTTGCAATTCAAACAAGCAAATTCAAACTAAATACTTTCAGAACAATGCTAATTTGATTAGTCTTTCAGTACATGAAGTCGAGGCACAACAAAAAGATTCAGAAACCTGCTAACTTTCTTTCAAACAAAGAATCTAGACATCGTCATTTACTATAAACCCACCAGTTATCTTTTTACTATGTAGTAAAGTTTATCTGTATATATCTTTAACAGTTATATCTTTTGCAAAGGTATTGTGTATCCTATAATGCAGTCTAACAGTCAAAGATATAAATCTATATCTAATGAATAACATGAATCTGAAATAAATATACAAAAAGCACGCGCTCACAAACCACAACATGTTAATGGGCAACATCTACAATTTCCAAATATATGTTCAGAACTCACCAAAAAACTTTCAGCGTTCCAACTTCACATTACATATTCGTTCTGAATTTAAAAGATAACTCTAGGTGGGAGTTATGCATAATCTATCAATATTCTTAGCAATTCTGGTATGCATAATGTCGGATGAAAGGAGTAATAGAAAGAAAATAATTTCAAGGATACATTCTCTGATTAATCACATTGTTAGTTTTCAACAATGAGAAAGGGTTTTCTAGTAAGAACATTGATTCTGTTTGTAGTGTTGGACGTTCAATTAAAAAGGGTCTTCGTAAGCCTGGTTATATAGGCGAAAAAGGTATGTACTTTTAATTTTATGCCTATACTAAAAAATATATCGACTGTAACTGTATCATGTACAATGTTATCTACTCTAACTCAGGGAGATTTTAGCAGTTTTTATATTAGATTAACGAAGAGATTGCTCTTAATTAAATGGATCATTGTCATAAACTATTTATTTTGGGTATAGAAACTAAAAAATTTCGTTACTAATTCATTGTTGTAATGTTTCAGGTATCGGATTCAAGAGTGTATTTCTCATAACATCTCAGCCTTACATATTCAGGAATGGTTACAAAATAAAGTTTAATGAAAAACCTTGCTAGCATTGTAATGTTGGATATATTGTTCCTGAATGGGTGGAGGATGATTCTATTCTATCGTCCATTCAAAAGGAATATTGTTCGTCTACTGCCCTGCCAAACACGATTCTAGACTATATGGTTTGTCTACAATTGACTAACTTTCCAAAAAAAAGTATTACCTCAATGAAGCCAGCACCTACAAAAAGATGTACTCTGAGTACCTATACTTAGAAAAACACAACGGATAAATTATTTAACCAACTTCTCACCTTAGAGTCAGATTGATTTCCGCTTGATCCTCCTTTGTTATGGCTAGGCTTACAGAAAAAGAAGATAATTCAAGTCAGCATGAGAGATTGCCAAAGATAAAACAATACCAGCATAACTTTGATGCGATTGATTTCCGCTTGATCCTCCTTTGTTCTTGCTGACTTATAGAAAAAGATGATAATTCAAGACAGTTGTGATGCTAAATAAAAAAACAATCTGAATATTAACATATGCTATGAAATATGATAACCAGCTCCTGATAATGATTGCGAGAGATAAAACAATATATCAGCTATATTGATTGTTGGACATAGGATGTCAAAAGATCATATAGCTTCTGATTGTAAATTCATGGACATGTCCTCATTCAAGCCTGAAAGAAAAAAAACTTGGGGTTATTAGGGTTTTTGATGAATAACAATGAAGATTTTGTTTGGATAGTACGTGATTTTACTAAAAGATTACTGCGAATTACAGTCTGATCTTCATCCTTCTTGTTCTTCCATAACCACTTTAGCTTTATAATCATCTTGCCAAATGGTTTCTAGGATCCCGATAACACTTCACTTCATATATATCATACACGAAATCGGACTAGAAAAGAGAAAGGAGGTGGGTTGTTTAGAGAGAGAAAGAGGAGAGAGAATTGAGAGAGAAAAGAAAAGAGAAAGATTTATAAATGAAACAACTTGACTTTTCCAAGTGGAAAAGTTCCTTATATACCCCGACACTTAAAAGTGACGCGCGGGATATTTAACTAGGACCCGGGCTCGGGTTTTGTTTGGGATTAAACCCGAAACATATACAATATTAGATTAACTATCGAGCCCGATTCCCGATATTATTTTATTACAACATTAACTAATTAAAGACCGAAGCTCCTATCATAGAGTGACCAAACTTCCTTGTTCGACTCAATAAATTAAGGCTAACACTATCTTTTACTTCATTTGTTATATATTGTATATATTTGTTCATTGGGCGTTAGCTCAGCCGCGTTTTCTTTTCCTGTGGTAGGTATTAAGCGGGAAGCTGGGAAATGAAAGACATGTGTAAGAAGAGTAAAAGACCTACCTTAGCGAACCTTTATCTTTTGAATAACGTTTGGAAGACCTTTATCTTTTGAAGTTTTGCATTTAGACCCTTTATGTCAGAAATTTTTATACTCTTGGAAGCCAATTGTTTTATGGCTAGTTATGTTTATTAAATATAAGTCTTCCGCTTGCGTTATATATGTTCTGATGTGACACCATAACGTAACTCTTGGTCTCTTTATCATAGCGGGGTGTTACACTTGCTCACCCCTGATTTCCCTCAACTCCTAACATATTTTTTTATTTGCAATTTTTTTATGTAAAAGCTTTGAGAGCTAACAATAAGAAACTTTTGTGAAAGTGCTTTTTATAAAAACCACAAATAAGGACATAAATAAGCTATGAAAAGATGACAAATTTTGTTTTTACACTAAGACTTAAAAGTTAACTGTTAAGCAATTTTAAGACTTAATAAACTAATAAAAAGCAATTGAGCTTATCACAGCTTAACATCTACATCTAATTAGCACCAAGGGTCAAAAATAAGCAAATAAAGTGAGCTAAACTAAGCTTAAAGGACAGGATTACCTAAAAGGCTTTTTAACTTAAAATTTTAAGCTAAAAGATGCTAATAAGCTTAAATAAGCTCAAACCTAAGATAAATAAGCTAAAAGGGCTAAAAACTAACCTAATAAGCCGGACTAAACCTATATAAAACAAATCTAATAAGCTAATAAGCTCATAACATCAAATGAGCTTATTTCTCAAAACTAGTAACCAAACAGCCCAAAAGGCACTTTTCTAGCTTATTTTTAAGCAAGAAAACGGATCCTTATGGCTTAATGACTTATCAAAACCTAAAGCTTATACAATAAGCTTCTATAATGAGCAAATAAAAAGGAGTTTGAAATTAAGATAGGCTATGAAAAAGCTTAATGAAAAGCTGATTATACAATTTTACTCTTTTTGGTTTTCATTTTAAAAGACAATTTGGGTTTTGCAGCCCTAAAAATAAGCTAGTAAAAGAGTTTCAAATCCATAAAAAGCTAAAACAGATTAAGCTTATAGCAAAAACTACTTGTGCTAACAAATTCAAAACCTAAATCTAACTTTAACTTAACTAAAAGTGAGATTGAAAAGTGACTTTTTAACTTTGAAAATTATGCCTTAGGGACCTTGACAGATTTGTATTAAAACTCAAATGACAAATGCATACTCAATACAACTAAATTCTACTGCATTTAAACATCAAAACAAAGCAAAAATTAACACCTACAAGCCACTTATTGAAATCTTAATCAAATAAGCTAAATCATAAAACAATATTACCACAGATTTAACGTAGGAAATATAAATGCTTAAAACTAATTTCTAAAACATAAAAGCTTATAAAAAACTGACCTAAAGCTTATCTAACAACTTATCAAAGTTGGCTTAAGGACCAAAGTGAGGTCAAGCAGCATTAACCTTGGTTAATGCTGCTGTTCCAAACACCCCTTTAAGTCTCATAAAACCCTTTTTAAGCTAGATAAGATCTTAATTAAGCTATCTAAGTAAAAAACATATTAATATCTAGGCTTAGTAAAGATTATTAAGCAAAATCTAAGGAAAAGTAAGCACTATTCTATTAGCTATACTAATAAGCATGTTTAGACTATTTTAAGACAGTGTTTAAGAAAACTAAGCTTTAAACTATTCTAGACTAAAACTAAACACAATAAGTTGTAATAGAACAGATTAAGCATAAATAAGCAATAATAAGCAGCAATAAGCAAAAAATAAGCAAAAACAGGAATTAGCTAAAATTAGAGAAAGTACATGTACCTTTGTTTTGGGCTTAAACAAGGACTTAAATGAAATTCCTAAAATCTCTAGGGACTCAACTTATTGTCAATAAGCTAAATCCAAACCCATAAGCTCATCCATTGCTAGCTTATCATCCATTAAGCTCAAATACTCAAAACTCAAACAACTCATATGAAATTTAACCAAATTGTACAAATAAGCTTTTGAGGATTATTTGTATAAGTAAACACTTAAATGAGACTAAAAAACTTATAATTGCTTATAGAACAGACATGTAAACAGAAATAAGCTTAATTGAATAAAGATTAAAAGAGACAGATGTGAAATAAACTTAAAACTGAAATTTTCATTAACTTAAAAAGATTACAAGGCTTTGAAAATAAAATGACAAAATTTAAATGACATAAAAACATTAAAAGTTAAATTATACTACTCCTAAATTACCCCTTAAAATAAAATAAGCTAAGTCTATTTATAGAAGAAGAACAGCTTCAATGTGTGCTTGTTGTGTTAGTTGTGTGAGAGAGCTCAAAGTCCTTCATCTCAACCCTTTAATCATCTTATTCTCCAAGCAAATTTATCATAGCCCTTGATTTGTTGTCTACTTCCTTTAAAGAATGGGCTTAAAGGGGATTGCCAAGGTGGCATTAAGCCCATGTGATGAGGGGTTTGATGTAGGGTGAGTATGAGAGTGATGTTTTTTGTTTTGTGTTGCAAGGTAGTAGGAATGAGAGGGACAGGTAAATAGTAATTCAGGCGGGAAAGGGTTTAGGTTCTGTGTGTTTATTTTTAACGAGGTTAGGGGGTAAAAGGATGTGGGGTGTAAAGAGGTTTAAGGTTTAGGGGGTGAATATGTTAATCCTAAGGACTAACTATGAAAAGGTTAAAGGACTAACAGGCTAGCAGGTTTGTTAAGTGTGTAATGGGCTTGGACTTGGGCTAGTTTATATATAAAGGGAATTTGGGCCCATAAAAATGGATTTAGGGCTTATGTAAGACTTAAGGCTTATAAATAAAGTCTTAATAGGTTGACCCGGCCCATTAAATGGGTATGGGTTAACCTATTTAAATTTTTTTGGTTTTGGCTCTGACTTTGACTTTGACTTTTGTAGACTTTGACTTTGTTTACTTTGACTTTGACTGGTTGACTTTAACTTTTTTCATGCTCATTCCATTCCGTGCTCGGTTTTGTCCATATTAGCTTAATTTTTGTCCTTTAGTGAATATGTGTTACCTGCACAGCATAAATCATAAAACAAGCATATATTTGGCTTTTTATGCTCGTTTTTGGTCATTTAAGCTCGTTTAAATAGGAAAAGGTATGTGTGATTAAGCACATACCAATAGGTAGCATGTACAAGCACATAAACAAGTATAAGGCAATAAACATAATTAAACAAAAACTATAAATTAAACAAGTCAGAATTAAATCAAACCAAACATAATAATCTTTATAAACATGGCTAATACCCGAGGGTATTAGCCCATAATCATCATAATCAGACAAGCATAATCAAACAATTAGAAATAGAATGATTGTCTTCTATAGAATTGTGGTTGATGCTTGACCTTGGGTGCTCTTCTTAGCTTCTAAAATTCGAACTCACATATATACTATACAGAGAATATGATATTGCACTCTAAAAACTCGTATGTGAGTCCCAAACTGAATAGATCTTTACAGCCTTCTAAGGGTGATAGATAACTTGTACAAATACAGATTGATTATAGAGAAACGCTGACTATGAATACTTATTGTATATGCAGAATCTAAACAATAGTATTAAGAAGAACAATGAATAACTAAACTTGATTTCTATTAATATGCTTTAAGTGATTACAGATTACTAACTATGAGATATGATTGTATGAGATGTATTTTTAACTGATATCTCTAACTATTCCATGAGGGTTCCTTTTATAGACCAATGATAAACCCTAACAGGCTTATAAAATGTATACAAGATAGTACATATCTTTTCCTATAATATCTCATACATATCTCTTAAACGGTACTAACTATTTTCTACTAATGGTACTAACTATCTGAGTAGTACTTAACATATTGTACTGTCAGTACTAATTATAACTAGCGGTACTAACTATTATCACTAACGGTACTAAGTTAGGAAAACATAATTCTTAATAATCCTCCCCTAAACATGAATGTTGAACTCACTTAACTTCATGTTTCTTCATGTTAATCTTCTTAAGTTCTTGGAGGATGTATCCAAACACTTTAACATATCTTGATCAGATCTTTAAACACTATCCATCTTCATCAGCAACTATGTCTTTTTAGCAACACAACAACATCTTTTCAGCAATAATCCAACTAAGATGGCTTTGTAGTTTTTGGCAAACTACCAGCCATAAACGGATTTGTTTTTCCTATACTAGTAGTCGTTTACTCTGGGATAGTTAATACTTTAGTGCAATACTATGGTGTATTAATTACCATATAGTTTTTGGCAAACTGTCAACCATCAATGGATTTGAATTGTCTTTACCAAATACCGTTTGCATTTGGACTAGCCAATGCTTCATTGCCATAACATGGTGCATTGATAAACCATATAGTTTTTAGCAAACTATCAGCTATCAACAAATTTAAGTAGTCTTTACCAAGAACTGTTTGATCCTGGACTAACCAACTCTTCATGATGAAGCAAGGTGAGTTAAAAACCCTACAATTTTTGGTAAATTATCAACCATAATTGTATTTGAGAAGTCTTTACCATAAGCCATTTGCTTATGGACTAGCCAGCTCTTATGCCTATTAAGCATGGTGAACTGATAACCATTTGTTATGTGGTGGTTAGCCAACACTCAAACCCTTCTCAAGTCCATTCACAACATCACTCTTCATCAATTTGTTGCTTAATAAATCTTATCAAATCAAGGGCAACAGTACTTTCTCTTTCAACTTCTAATCCCAGATCAAGCATTCTTTGCAATAAACCCTTGGAAAGAGGATATCTTCTTTCAACTAACATATGAATGATTGTCCCATCCTCAAATTCTAGTATGCAAACTCCACAAGCTGCATACAATCTCCAAGTGACAATCTTCCAATCTTGTTGATTACTTCAGAAATCACTTTGATAATTTTCTTCTGTTGAGGAGTCTATCATTATCTTCAAATCTCCCCAAAGAATCAACTCAATTCCTTCTAGTGTAACTTCTAAGTACTACTCCTTTACCAAGTTATATAAGTGAAACAAATCTTGCCTATCAAATATATGAAGTACCTCCATGAGATAGTTGAATGCTCTGAAGTTCCCATTGGCTCAGTATATTACAAGATAGTCCCCATCTGGTGATGATACCTTGTTCAACTTAGCAATAAATGATTTCTTCTCCATTATCTCACTATATAAGCCACCTTCAAATGTAACAATCTTTAGGCATTTTCTATGTTCATCTTTACTATCAACATTTAATTGAGGTCTTTTCTTTTTCCTTTCAATCATTTTGATATGACCCCCTTTTCTCTTCTTTATACCCTGTTCTATCACATCTTGCTTTGCAGGTACTTTTTCTGTGTCTTTTTCCTTTAATCTCTTCTTATCAGTGTCTTTTACTCCTTCATTCATCTCCTTAATCCTTCTTTCATCCTTAGTGGATCCAACAGTAGTGAAACTTTCATCAAACCTCTTCACTTTCTCATAAATAGCTTGTATTTCCTCAAAAGTTTTGCTCTTCAAATCTAAATGTTTCTTGTTTCCAACATGCTTCAGATAAGTCATCATTTGATTCCTAAGCTGAGTTCTTGTAGGAGGTTTGTTTCTAATTGCAATTGCTCTTTGTTCTACAAGAAACCTTCTTTAAGCTGCAATTATATCATGAAGGAACTTTGCTCTTTCTTCCACAGTGAATTGCTCTCTCTCTTCATTTTGAAGTCTTAGAGCTAGAAGTTTATCAGCTTCAATTCTTGCTTGAATGATGTCATATTCATCTAAAAGGGCAGTCTTTATAGCTTCTTGCTCAGCTAATCTTTTCCTTCTTCTGTTTCCTAATCCTCTTGCAATTTTCTAGCCATCTCTTCATCCTTAGCAAGTTGCTTAAACTTCTTTTCAGCTTCAGGAATACCTTCAGATTCAGTTTTAGACTCATCTTCCTCTTCAATTTTCTTTTTCCCTTTATCTTTTGGATCAATCTTTGGAAGAGGCTTTAATGTCAATAATGATCTAGTTGAAGTAGGCCTAGGTCTCTCAGTCTCTTCAACATCCTTAAGCTCTACTCCTTTCTCCTTTTCTCTTGAAACTGCTTTGGCTTGACTCATGTTGAGAAAAACTTAAGCAATAGTTTCATCATCTCTAAACATTGTAGGAGTAGTTGTTTGAGTAGTAGGAGTAGCCCTTCTTCCTTCAGGTTGATCAATAGTACCTTCATCTTTCCTATCGGTACTATCTTTTTCCTTGTCGGTACTAACTTTGGGTTTGTCAGTACTAACATTTGGTATGTCAGTACTAAATTTTTCCTTGTCAGTACTAAAATTTTGTTGAGCAGTACTAAGTACATCTTCAGCACTAACTTCATCATCAGCAGTCTCCTTCTCTTCACTAACTCTTGAACTTGTCCTCCCCACATCTTGAGCATTTTTAGATTCTATATAATCCACTGTATCATCAGGAATCTCATCAAATAATGGATCTTTATGGACTGAAGGTTCAGCTTTGGCAGATTTCCTCCCCTGTTTGGATACAGACTCCTTTTGCATCTAGTTTTTCTTTAAGGATCTCTTTCCTACCAATATTTACTTTAAGGATACACTCTTCATCCAAGCTCTGTGGTGTGTAATAACAGGTTTGGCTTTCTTCTTTAGCTTCTTGATCTGTGCCTGCAAGTGTTTAATCTGTTTGGCTTGATCTGTAACCTGTGAACACAAAGAGATACATAGATCATATACACTTTGGAGTGTCATGTCACCCTCAGTCCCTAAAAGGGATCTATCACTGGATGACTGACCTCTATGATTCCCACCAGAAGCCTCTGGAATGGATGTAGGTTGGGGTTCAAATGGTCTTTTTGAAGTGGCACCCTCATCCTCAGTTGTTTGAACCAACATAAAAGCAAATAAAGGTGTGACTTTCCCTGAAAAATGTTTACCCTTTTTAACCATAAAGGAGAAAACTTTACTTGTCAAAGCATTTACAAGAAAATGATCTAAAGGTACAGGTACATTCATTAGCTGTTTATCCAAAAAGATTGAAATAAAACATGGATACATGAAACTCTGCATTCCTATAAGCGACCATATTGTGTTTAGGACACGATTCAAGAACAGCCATGGTTGTGTTTAGGACACGATTCAAGAACAGCTATGGTTGTTGAATTTGTAATCGTCGGTGAGATGAGAGATTAGGGCTTGAATGAAAGATAGTATTTAAGAGAGATTACGTGAGTGTGTCATGCAATTGAGATGGGTTTATATAGGTTTAGCAAACCTAAGAAGAAAGAAACCGTTTCAATTTACACTTTGTACCCTTGGCGGTATTTTCGTCAACGTCTATTGCGGTACAATCTTTGCTCAACGGTAATAATTTTGTACTGTCGGTACTAACTATTGTCAAAGAAAGAATGAACAAGTTTGGCAATAGCAATACTTCAATACCGTATTTATCTCCTCCCTATGACTCTATAAACCCAATTAACTTCTTGAAAGTTGTCACTTATGGTTAACTTGCTTCTGCACAATGAACACTTCATACAAACTGTACAAATCATATTACCTCCCTTTAGCTAATACAGCTTATAGATTGATCATCCCAATAGTAACAACCAAGAATTGAAACCTACTAACATCAAAATCCTTGGTTAGAAGATCAGCTACATTGTCATCAGTGTAGATTTTGAGCACCTGGATAAGTTTCTTCTCATAGGCATCCCTTATGAAGTGGTGCCTAATCGCAATATGCTTTGTTTTGGAGTGATATACTGGATTCTTTACAATGCATATAGTACTTTCATTATCAATGTAAATCTTTATGTTTATGAAATTGAACCTATAGTCTAACATCTGATTTTGAATCCACAAAACTTGCCTATAGCAACTTGCAGTAGCAACATATTCTGCCTCTGTAGTAGAAGTAGCCACAATGGTCTACTTTTTGCATTGCCAAGAAATAAGTCTCCTGCCAAGAAATTAACAACCTCCTATTGTGGATTTCCTGTCAAGATTTTCTCTAGCATAGTCACTATTTGAGTAGGCTTCCAGGTCAAATGAGGACACTCTAGGATACCAAAGGCCCAGTTTGGGTTTGCCTTTTAGATACCTAAAGATTCTCTTGACAGCATGTAAATGAGAGGTCTTTAGAATAACCTGAAACCTAGAACAAGCACAGACTGCAAACATAATATTAGGCCTAAAAGTAGTCAAGTACATTAAAGAACCAAACATGGATCTATAAAGATGTACATCCACATCACTAGCTTCCTCATCCTTGACTAAAGGCTTCTGGGTCTCAATTGGTGTACTAGCAGTCTTAACATTGACAAAATCAAACTTCTTTAGGATTTCTGCAACATACTTATCCTGACTGATAAAGATACCATCTTCTTTCTGTTTGACTTGTAATCCAAGAAAGAAGGTAAGCTCTCCCATGGAGCTCATCTGAAATCTACTCTTCATCAATGCCTCAAATTCATCACACCAAGATCTCTTTGTAGAACCAAAAATAATATCATCCACATAAACTTGTACTAACATGATATCATTTTTGTCCTTCTTAATGAAAAGAGTCTTGTCAATGGTTCCTCTTTTGTATCCACTCTTCAACAAGAAAGTAGATAAAGTAGCATACCAGGCTCTGGGAGCTTGGTGTAAACCATAGAGAGCTTTCACTACCTTGTAGACCTTCTTAGGATACTTAGGATCTACAAAACCTGGAGGTTGAGACACATATACCTCCTCATCAATTTTACCATACAGGAAGGCACTTTTTACATCCATTTGATAGACTATGAAACCCATGTAAGATGCAAAGGCTAAAAAGATTCTAATGGCTTCAATCCTAGACACAGGAGCAAATATCTCATCATAATCTATCCCTTCCTCTTACCTATGTCCCTAAGCAACTAACCTTGCCTTATTTCTAACCACAACTCCTCTCTCATCCTTCTTATTTTTATAAACCCATTTTATGCCAATTGCCTTCTTCCCATAAGGTAAATCTACAAGAATCTAAACTTCCTGTATCTTGAATTGTAGTAGTTCTTCTTACATAGCATCAACCCAACTTTTATCTTCAAGTGCTTCAGAGATCTTTTTGGGTTCATTTTGAGACAAGAAACAAGTAAATAAACAATGCTGAAAGTCCTTATGATTATTTCTCCTTTGCTTTTGAATATAACTGACAAAAGCATAGGATCCAGAACTTTTGGTTACTTTGCTTCTTGTTTGAACTACTGATTGTGGATCTCCAAGAATTAGAGTTGAAGGATTAAAAGAGTTAATCCTTGATGTAGGAATAGGACTAACATTCATAATAGTTTCTAAATTTGTAAAGTCAGCCACTGCACCCTCATCGTCATAGGATGCATTTGTAAAAATACCATCAGTAGGATTTGCATAAATTTCCTCAAGTGCAGGTATTTCTGAATCATCTTGGTCAGGATTGGTTAGATCACCATAAGGATTGGCAGTACTAACTGGTGTGCTAGCAGTATTAACTATGTTAGTACTGTTAGTTTTAGTAGCTCCTGCTTGTAGAAGCAAATCCTTAGTTTCTTGGGCAAACTCCTTCTTGAGAGCTTCAGCTATATCTTTGCCCTTATTCCTAGAGTTCTAAGCATCTCTCCTCCTACTATCTTGATTTCCCTTAGTTCTACATTCTCTAGCAAAATGCCTTATCTTGTGGCAATTATAGCACTCAACTTTGGTTTTATCAAAACCAACCGATTCCTTGGCATTAAATTGTAGCTTTGTACTTGTCTTTTTGTAGAACTTTTTCATTCTCATGGAAATCGTGGCCACCTGCCATTTTAAGTCCATTTCTTCTATATCAAACTCATCAAGCTATTTTAAATCCTCATGATCTAATTGAGGGCAACTGGATTGATTTGCAAGTAAAGAGTATGATGAAGTTTGTTCATTTTGTGAGTTGTGACCAGTAGAATTAGAAACACCATAAGCGGTACTAACATCATTAGTACTGCTAGTGTTCTCTAAAACAAATGCTACATTCTGCGTGTTTAAGGATGATGCATTAGAGCCTTTAACATCAAACTCAAAGACTCTAAGATTATTATACAGATCATCAAAGCTGAGACTGTCTACTCCTGGCTTGGTCCTCATAACTAAGGAAACTTGAGACCAGGCAGAAGGTAGAGATCTAAGGAATTTCTGATTTGCATCCATAGTAGAGACACCTGCACCATGAATCTCCAATTGACTCAGAAGACTCTGAAACCTGTCATAACCTTTATGTAGCCCTTCTGAGTTTGATACAAAGAAGCCTTCAAACTGTTGCTTTAATATATACTTTTGCATCTTCTTTGACTCATCATTTCCACTAAATCTAGATTTGATAGCTTCCCACATCTCTTTTGCATCAATCATCTTATGAAATTTAGCAAGATGATCTTCTGGTAAAGCCATAAGCAAAGTGGTCCTTACTTTTCTTTCTCTTTCTCTAGCTAAGATTTCTTCTGCAATCCTTGGAGGCAGAACCTTGATTTGTCCTTGTATATCTGTGGTGATTGATACAGGACCATTTCCATTTTGTATAACCTCCCAGCTAGGATAGTCTGTATGGGCCAAATAATGTTCCATTTTCATAGCCCATATGTCATATTCTCCCTTTTTGAGAATAGGAAGTTTGATGGTTAAAACTGTGTGAGGATTTGTTGTGTTGGTGTTTGTGATGGTGGTGGTGGTGGTGGAATTTCATCTTGTGATCCAGACATGACTAGTTTTGTAAGATAGAGATTTTTAATCAGTTTTTGTTCTTCTTACTCAGAGTTTCTCACATGCTCTGATACCACTTGTGAGTCCCAAACTGAATAGATCTTTGCAGCCTTCTAAGGGTGATAGCCAACTTGTACAAATACAGATTGACTATAGAGAAACACTGACTATGAATACTTATTGTATATGCGGAATCTACACAATAGTATTAAGAAGAACAATGAATAACTAAACTTGATTTCTATTAATCTGCTTTAAGTGATTACAGATTACTAACTATGAGATATGATTGTATGAGATGTATATTTAATTGATATCTCTAACTATGCTGTGAGGATTCCTTTTATAGACCAAGGATAAACCCTAACAGGCTTACAAAACGCATAAAAGATAATACATATCTTTTCCTATAATATCTCATACATATCTCTTAAACGGTACTAACTATTTTCTACTAACGGTACTAACTATCTGAGCAGTACTTAACATATTGTACTGTTGGTACTAATTATAACTAGCGGTACTAAGTATTATCACTAACGGTACTAAGTTAGGAAAACATAATTCCCAACATCGTATTTGAGTCTTCTATTTATAGTTGCTAAAAAAACACCTGGATACGCCATATGGAGATACATGGATACGGCGGTTAATTTCCTTGGAGTCTGCGATAAGATCAAATCCATTAAGATAATTATCATCAATCACAATAAATGTGTATTTTTAACTGATGAACAGTTGTGCATATGACGTATAGGTAAGTAGTGGATATGCCGAATCGGGAATTGATCATTACGCATTATGTTATGATGAGCTAGCGCAAATACGCCGTATTTTCCTTGCTGGATACATCGTATAGTAGCAGATAATAGGATTCTTCACATGTCTTCGTTTTAGCTCAAAAATTGTGCTTTTTTGCATTGTCTTCACAAGTTACTCTTGAATTACTGCATTTATCAACTTTAAAGCAATTAAGTACCAAATCATGCAATAATTATATAAAAGTGGGTAAAAAGTGCAGGATAAATGATGGTAAAATATGACGTTATTTGATGATATCAAATATCCCCCCACTTAAATCCTACTTGTCCTAAAGCAGACTTTAGAAGAATTTATGAAAATGTATACCAACTGAGGTTAAGGACTTTTCCATTTAAGATCTTTTCTTGTTCAAACCACCTATACAAAACTAAGCTCCTCACAAAATATGGAATGAAAACACTCAGATCACTCAACTAATCTAGGGTGTAACATTTTAGTAGTACGCTCATTGCTCAGTTGTGATTAGCTTCGTACATAGGCTTGGCAAGGATACACATCTCCACCTCTAAAGCTAAGGAGTAACAAGTCAAAAGGTAAATTAGGTAGTTATTCAAAGGCTTGGGTTTAATCATTCTTATAAGGATAAAGAATGATATAAGGTGTGGAGATTCTGACTTTCACCAAAGGTCATCGTCAAACAAGGCAGCTGAGACATGCATACATGGCCGTAACTACGAAATAGACATCCATGCTCGTACACATCCTCATTCGAGTAGATCCTAAGGTTAGTTATCAAGAAAGGGAAGTAAAATGGTTGTTAAATAAAAAATAACAAAAAAATAGATTAAAGCCAACAAATAGGGTGCTGTTGCTAGTATGTTTTCTCGGCCATTCCATGACAAAGACTTGAATATATAAACAAGCATCTCGATCATGAGATGACAATGACAACCTAAATTAGCTTTCATATAACGGTCAACTTTCCTTACATTCAAGAACTTTACATACTTTTACAAAAGTGGTGATATCGACCACTCTTTACAATACTTTACATCGTCGATTTTTGTACGTATCAACGAATAATCGATCCTTCCAAATAATTTCATCTGTATAAGCTTAATGAACTAACTATCTTTCTTTCCTCATTTGTTGAATCCCAATGAATAGATCTTAAACTCCTTAGCTTGATGTAAGGTTTATTATCCTTGGATAAATCCAAAAGTACTAAGACTAAAACTTTGAGTATATGATATAAACTATGCGGAATCTAGTTTATATCACTAAGAAGAGTTAATGAGAGAGTATGTTTGACACACCAGAGTATAAACAAAACAATAAGCCTTAATATTAATACGAATACTTTTAGACAGTGTTAGGGTTTACAACCTTAAAGGCATGAATTCTATGTGAATGTCTATGAGTGTATATCACTCTTTATGCCTTAGGACCTCCTTTTATACACCAAGGAGTCCTACAAGGCTTACAATACATTCCTAATATATCATGATCTTTTCTAAAACAAACATGATTTCTTAAACAAATAAATTATACATATATTCTTCACAAATAACTAATACTTATCTTCATAAGTATTCTTGTTCTTCAATCAATCCTTATCTCTTCTCTTGTCCTTATCCTTCTGACAGTAGAAACTCTTGAAGCAGTTGTAATCTTTCAGCAGCATTAACTGAACCATAAGCAGCATTAAGTTACACTAATAGTAGTAACTAGCAGTAGTAACATTATACTACCAGTACTAAATACTTAACATAATTTTCATTAGTATCACCAGTTGTACAAAGTATGCTTGATAGTACTAACATATACCTAAGCAGTATTAACTTATAAGATTCATCTTGAAGTCTTTTAATCCCAACAATCCTCTCCTAAACTTGATGTTCATCTTTTGAATCTTCAAGTTTCTTGATTAAAATCCATGTCTTTATCAGGAGGATGTATTCAAACACTTGCAGGATTCTTTCTTTATTTTGAGAGCATTCTGAGAAGCTGATAACACATTTCATTCTATTGGTCAACTTGAAGCTTTTTGTTAAACCTGGCAGTGATTGTATCAACTGTAAAAGGATTCTTTTGTCTACCAGCATGTAAATGTGAAGATTTTGAAATCTCACAAAGTGAACTCTACATGAGTCAAATAACTTCCAAACTATCACCTTGTATCCTTATAGACTCTTCTACACTTCACTTTTTACATCAAGTTCAAACATCACCTTCAAATCACCCTATAACACCCTTTTAAATGCTTCCTCTGGCCTGTTATTCCCATGCTTAGCTTTAACTAGCCTCCACAGATTTACCAAGTCTTCTCTGTTAAACTCACTAAGCAATTAGCTAAACATATGGTATACTTTTACACTTCCATCAACTCTAATTGTTTCATAATACCCAAGCTTTCCTTTTGTGTTAATACGAAAATCTACAATAGGTACATGCTTGGTGGCTTAGGGTATAGGACTAATTACTTCCTCATCATCAACACCAAGCTCAAAGCACTTTTAAGTTCTTTAGTCTCCTTATCATACTCCATTCTTTGTCTTTTGGAAGATTCTTGTTCCTGCTCATTCTCTGCTCTCTTTTCTTGTGTAATTTCTGCATTCTTAGCACTTTCACTATCATGTTTTCTATCATCTCTTTTCTTACCAATTGATTTCTTTCTACTGTCTTTAGTTTTCTTTCCATTGCCTTTTGCCTTATCTTCACTTGCTTTCACCAAGTCTTTATTCATATCAACAAATGTGTTTACCTTTGTAAAAGCTTTGTCAGACATGTTCTTGATAACTCCAAACTTGAATCCTTTCAACTGTTTCAGAGTGTATCCTTCCATGTTTTTTAGATAGTTTCAATATAGCTTTCTTTGTTGGGCTTGAGTTGGTGGTTTGTTCCTTTTAGCTTCAGCTCTCTTTGCTGCAAATAACTTTCTTCTCTTTTCCAAGAGCTGCATAAACAAGCTTGCCTTTTGTTCTTCATTCAACTCTGCTTGCTCCCTTGCAAGTAACCTTTCAGCTAAAAATTGATCAGCCTCAATCATTGCTTGTACATTATTCGATGAGTTGATTAAGTCAATGTTAGCTTGTTCTTGTCTTTCAGCTTCCTCTCTTTTAAGCCTTGCTGCCTCTTGTTCTTCAGCTTCTAGCTTTCTTGCAAGCTCTTCATCAAGCCTTATTTGATCCTTCATCTTCAAAGGAACTTCAAGTTCAACCATTATGGCCTTTCCTTTGTCTTTAGCCTGTAGAAGCTATGATGATTGTGAAGCTGATAATCTTGGTGAAAACTCATTTGGCTCTTAAACAACAACCCCTCTAGGCTTGGGTCTTATATCAATAGTTGTAGTTGTTGTAGTAGTGGTGGCTATTATAGGTGAAACAACATCTTTTACCTTAGGTTTTATACTCTTCAAAGTAGCAAGTGCTTGAGCCAATGTGATTTCTTAAGCTAAATTAATCTCTTTGGTAGTTATAACAGTTGTCACAATGGTAGAAGTATTTGGAATTGAAGTAATAACAACAACAGTACTAACTTTAATATCAGCAGTAGTAATAGAAAGAGTAGCAGTAGTAACTACTTCACCAGCAGTAGTAACTGAATCAGCAGTACTAACCTCCTTTTCAGCAGTATTAACCACTTTTTCACTATTAAAGACACTTGTATCAAATATTAAGTTGTCATTCTCCTAAGTAGCATCAACTAAAGTAACTTCGGCATCTTTATCCATATCTTCAATACTCCTTCCCTATTTGGATGCATCTTTTGAGCACCCAAACTTTCATCATCAGAGGACTGTACTTTTCTTATGACACCAACCTTGTACAATCTCTTGAGTTTATGAGTTCTCTTGCTGACCTTCTTCTTAAGCTTCTTTACCCTTATTTTCAAACTGGCTATCTCTAAAGCTTGAGTTGTCTTTGTAGTCTCTAAAGCAAGAACTCTATCAGTCAATTTGGTACATAAATCCATTAATTTAGTGAGTTTCATTCTATCCTAACCACTTAGAGGTGGTTTATTGGAAGGTGTAAGTACATGTTCCTTATTTGGTACATTAGCAGCAGAATCACTAAGGTGAGAAACCTTAGTAATCTTTATCTTGGACTTCCTTGATTTCTGCTTTTATGACAGTTGTGATGTTAATGGTTGAGAGTCAGTAGGTGTACGATGTGGATCATTAGGGTTTCCAAAACCTTCACCTACTTCTTTTTGAGCTTGAACCAACATGGTTAGAAATAAGGGTGTGACTCTCCTAGAAAAATCCTTTCCTACTCTCTTTATATTACCAAAAACTTTCTTTGTGTGACGGGGTGCATCATAAGTTTTGGTGTGAGTAGACATATCTCTAACTTGTTTATCCAAAAATACTTGTACAAATCTTGGATACATAAGAAATTTAACTCCTCCCTCAAAGTTCTTCACCATATTGTCAAAAATATAGTTGGAAAAATTAAATTTTTTGTTTGTAGCAAGACAGATGATAGCAGATGCCATAGTACTACTAAATTCATTCCAAACAGTAGTCATAACACTAAGGCATTGTAGAATTATATGTATGAGAAACTTCCATTGGGTAGAGAATAAGGCTTTATAAAATGTAAGCTTTTATGTAAGATTTTCATACCACATAAATGGCAATTGTTCAAAGATTGTAGAAATTGGTAGACACAGTACCTTCAAAATCGTCTAAATAAAGATCATATCTTACACTTGCCTCAGTGACTATTACCTTCTTCTTATCTACTAAGGCTTGTATCTGTACAATCTTATTCATAGTTTTTACCTTTGTAGTATCCCAAAACTGTTGAATACACAAAGCATAGATAGTTGGGTTCACTGTTAATGTGTATTTGATAGAGATTGTATTCAAAAAATCAATGATCTGCTCAATCCCAGCACTATCATTAGGTTTCTCTAAGAATGCGACCATATTGTAAGTCTTAGCAAAGTGTAGGGTCGATATTATGTTAGGTATTGATGATTAAATATGAAATTGAGTTAGGGTTTATGTTTAGAGGGTATTTGAAAGATTTAAATCAAGTAAAGAACTGAGTAATGCTGTAAATCAAAGTATTTATGAAATCACCCTCAGCAGTATTAACTTGAACTGGCAGCATTAAGTCATGCCTAACAGTAGTAAATAACCCAGCAGCAGTAACTCAACAGCATCAACTTAAGCCTAGCAGCATTAATATATACCAGTAGTAGAAACTTTATGCTTGGCAGCATTAAGTTATATCACCAGTATTAACATAAGGCTAGCAGCATTAACTTTGAGTTACCAGCATTAACATCAATCTCTTTTCAATAAATTTTGTCATCATCAAATCAACATTTTTAACTCAAAAAATCAACTCTCTTTTTGTTTTTATGCTCACAATATCTCTCAATTCTTTTTCTCACCAAATCACTCTTTCTGTTTTTTATTCGCACAGCTCTCTTTCTATTTTCTCAACTCAGTATTTCTCTCTTTTCTATTTCTCACCATTTTAGATAGTTTAGTACAATGTGCCATCAATTCCATTAGTTTTATACTATCCTCCCTACTTCCAAGTGTTGTAACTCTTGAGAGAGGTGGATCATTGGACTTTTAGATGCAACCTTAGACCTAGTTTGAGCATCTGCAACCCTAATATGGTATCTTGGCACCTAGACTTGGCTCATTAAGTGTTTCCATAAATTGGGTCCTATTGATGTTACCACTGTCCTGCTCTACTTCTAAGCTAGAAGCAGTAGTGGCAGCCCTTTCCATTCTGTCACCCAACTCCTTATAGATAGCCTCATCACCAACCTTTTTTAGGGGGGCCACCAGACTAAGGTATCTTAGTGTCCTGACCTTTTTTGATTTGCCTAGATGTTTAACTTTTTACACACTTTAGTCTGATGTAACATGTCTTTCCATCCAGTCTTGACTGTATATTGACATCATTAGCCTCCCCTCAATTTAACACTTTAGGGATTTAATATGCTTAGCCTGCAAATGTTAGTCCAAAACCATGAATACATAATCCAAAGTATTTTCTTGTTTAATAGTTTTTAATTATGACTAACAGTTTTAAATAGCAGTCTTAAGTATAACTAGCAATACTAAAAACTTGCAACTATAATTTTTATTTACAAACTCATGTCATATTAATCATTAGTCTAACAAACACATTTTTAGAGATTTAGTAATCCAATGCTAGCAATTAGAAAGTTAAACTTGCTAACATCAAATGCCTTTGTGAGAAGATTTACAACATTGTGATCTGTATGTACCTTAATAACTTGAATGAGCCTCTTCTCATAACAATCTCTGATGAAATGGTGCCTTATTTCAATATGCTTCGTTTTGCCATGAAGCACTGGATTCTTTACAATACTAATGGTGCTTTCATTGTCAATGTAGATCTTGGTGTTCATGAAATTAAACCCATAGTCAAGCATTTGATTCTGTATCCACAAAACTTGTCCACAACAATTAGTAGCAGCAACATAGTGTGCTTCAGGAGTGGACTTGGCAACTATGGTTTGCTTTTTACATTGCCATGAAATCAATCTCTTGCCAAGAAATTAACAACCTCCTATTGTGGATTTACTGTCAAGGCTAGCACCAGCATAATCACTATCAGAAAATGCTTCCAAGTCAAATGGTGAATCTCTATGATACCAAAGGCCCAATTTTGGTTGACCTTTCAAGTATCTAAAGATCCTCTTCTTTGCATGAAGATGTGAGACTTTAGGAGTAACTTGGAACCTTGCATAAGCACAAACTGCAAACATTATGTCAGGCCTAGAAGCTGTTAAGTATGTCAATGATCTAATCATGGATCTGTATAAATGAACATCTACATCTTTAGCTTCTTCATCTTTGACCTATGCCTTGTTAGTATCTATTGGATTGCTTGTTGTCTTGATAGTAGCAAAATCAAACTTCTTCAACATA
Source organism: Tanacetum coccineum (assembly GCA_026074375.1). Taxonomy (NCBI): domain Eukaryota; kingdom Viridiplantae; phylum Streptophyta; class Magnoliopsida; order Asterales; family Asteraceae; genus Tanacetum; species Tanacetum coccineum. Next base: position 29,578 of record BQNB010022843.1, on the reverse strand, counting down.
TCAGACACGTACTTGTCTTGACTGATGAAGATTCCATCCTCCTTCTGTTGCACTTTCAATCCTAAGAAGAAAGTGAGCTCCCCTGTAGAACTCATTTGGAATCTCTTATGCATAATCTGCTCAAACTCAACACATAAAGACTTATTTGTAGACCTAAATATGATATCATCAACATACACTTGCACTAATAGGATATCACCTTTGTCATTCTTGATGAAAAGAGTCTTATCAATAGTGCCTCTTCTAAATCTATTTTCCAATAGGTAGGTAGACAATGTCTCATACCATGCTCTAGGAGCTTGATGTATACCATATAAAGCTTTTTCTACCTTTACCATCTCTAAAGGAAACAAATCCACCATCATAATCTTTATACACAGTAAGATAGCATTTGTTTCTAGTCATGTGCCTAGAATAATCACTGTCAATAACTCCTTTTTCTTTATACTAATTCTACTGTGGGTTGCCCTGCACATAATGTAAGAGAGTTAGGCTCTTTTAGGGATCCAAGACATTATAGACTTGGATCTGCCTCATGCATCAATGTAAGAATATTTCTTAAAAGTATTTAATGCAGTACTATTTTTGGCTTTCCAAACCCAGCATGATGAGGCCTTAACAGCATTAGCCCTTTTTCTCTTATTTTCACTTAGTACTGCTCTATCCCTAGCAGTACTAGCATTTACCCTGACAGTATTAACCTTTTTTTAATAAAAATACTTTTCTTGTTTGCTGAATACTTGTTGGGTGGCCTTGTGACTTGTGATTATCCCTTTTTGTAAGCAATGAATAGATCTTAAACTCGTTAGCTTGATGTAAGGTTTAGTATCCTTAGATAAATCCAAAAGTACTAAGACTAAAACTTTGAGTATATGCTATGAACTATACGAAATCTAGTTTATATAACTAAGAAGAATTAATAAGAGAGTATGTTTGACACACAGAAGTATAAACAAAACAATAAGCTTCAATATTAATACGAACACTCTTAGACAGTGTTAGGGTTTACAACCTTGAAGCTACGAATTCTATGTGAATGTCTATGAATGTATATCACTCTCTATGCCTTAGGACCTCCTTTTATACACCAAGGAGTCCTACAAGGCTTACAATACATTCCTAATATATCATCATCTTTTCTAAAACAAACGTAATTTCTTAAACAAATACATTATACATATCTTCTTCACAAATAACTAATACTTATTTTTGTAAGTATTCTTGTTCTTCAATCAATCCTTATCTCTTATCTTGTCCTTATCCTTCTGACAGTAGAAACTCTTGAAGCAGTTGCAATCTTTCAGCAGCATTAACTGAACCATATGCAGCATTAAGTTACACTAATAGTAGTAACTTTTATACTAGCAGTACTAACTTTTGTACTGACAGTACTAACTACTTAGTATATTTTTAGTCTTCATTTTTGAGCAGTCTTAACTTCTATTGGTAGTAGTAACTTTACACTAACAATACTAATATATACTAACAATAGTAACTAGCAGTAGTAACATTATACTACCAGTACTAACTACTTAGCATAATTTTCATTAGTATCACTAGTAGTACAAAGTATGCTTGACAACACTAACATATACCTAAGCAGTAGTAACTTCTAAGAATCATCTTGAACTCTTTTAATCCCAACATCATTTTTTTTAAAATCAAACCATCAAACATAAATCTCGGTGTAAATCACCGTCTTCACTATCATCATTTGTCAGGCTAATTTTCCTTTTAAGTTTTCTTCTTTAGACATAACATTTAATTGCGAAAGGAGCAAAATACAAGAGCTACAAAACATTCTCATTGCATTGTGCAATTTTCCCGACCTTTACAAATATAGAGAAATTTCACTTTGACGCAGGAACTACAAGACTTTACACGAAAGGAACTAGCAACATTGATTAAAATAGGCTTTAATCTAAACGGTAGGCTAAGATGTAAAGGTGAAACGAAACATTTTAATTGGTGTCAAAATTCAACTATCACGTATTTCTGAAATAGTCTATTCAGGAATTCCTAGAAATCCCCTTTTGGTCATTCCATGATACATAATAGAAGAAAACGAATGGATATGCTCTGTTGGTTTTTCTAAGGGATCTTCACTCTAAAGGAGAGAGTGGAAAAGGGTTTACACGGGAGGTTAACTAACGAGTGTAGTTAGTTAATAATACAACATGTAAAGGCTTTTTGGTTTAATCCTAAAAATTTACCAGTTAAGCATGTTACTCCATCTAAATCCATAGTACTCATCATTGAGGTCTTGAGTGATATACCAGGCCAAGTTTTAAAGTCCACTACATCACCGGCACACTCATATTTTGTGGAATTTTAAGTAAGCAATTGGAAACAGAAAGGCTTAATTCTCATAAATTGGCATTAAGGGTTATAGTGCACTGGGTAATGTAACTAGTGATTTTTCACAAAAAGTATACTAGATTTTTTTTTAATTTTGACCATTTTTAGGCATTATTAAGCATATAGCATCTTATTTATGAAAATGAGGACAAGTACGTTCTAATTCTCCATCCCCCCACTTAAATTATACAACGTCCTCTTTGTATAGGTAAAACAATAAAATAATGTGGGAAAAAGAATTAGAACGAGGAAACTCCGTATTAGTTTGCCTTGGATGGTTCTCCATTGTTGAGTAATTGAGCAAAAAGAGTGTTGACGAGGACTTCAGAATGCCCAAGAGAGGTCAACACGAAGTGATTTTCATAGTATACCAATGAGTTGATTTTGTTTGCAGCAAGGTCTTGCATGAAAATTAGAAGACGTTCGTGCAATTTGTGCTTTCGCTAACCTACAAAACAAGCAAACAATTAAACACACAACTATACAGGTTACAATACACCGTATCCCAAACCCTAGGATACGCCGTATGTAAACCTGTGGAAACAATTAAAAGTACTAGAAATTAAATACTAGAAAATAAAGACTGATAATGGTCTAGTTATGCATACGCCATATCCTAAGGGGTTCGATACGCCGTATGTAATTCTGGACAGACAGTCTCAATAATTTTAAATTCAAAACAATTAAAGTGCGACAAACAATTTAAAACAACTGGGTTGTCTCCCGGTAAGCACTTTTGTTTCAGCCGGTCTTTAAGTTCGACCTTTTTCCACTTTATTCATTATTCATCGCATGAAATTTCATCATTTATTAGCCCTTCCTCATTTCCTATTTCTATCCAGGTATGTAATAGTGCACATTTAGTTGTCTCATCCACTTTTTTATGGTATTTGAACTTTAAGTTCCTCCAAGGTATGAATTCGAGTGGATCACGACCATCTTCATCATCGTCGCACATCTTATCATAATTGCTAGGACATGATAAAGGATAAAATTTCTTGAAAATTTTCTTCACCAACTCCTCCTAGGTGGTAATATTGCCATCTCCCTTGTTCTTCCACCATTTTCTCGCGTCCTTCATAAGTGAGAGAGGAAAGGCTTTCATACGGAGTTGAAAAGGGTCAACACCGGATATATTGACTAAATCGAGTAATTCAAGAATGATAGCGATGTGTCCGATCACATCTTATTCACTCTTTGCACTGAAATAATTATTTTGTAGCTTAGTTAATAAGTCCTTGCCGATTTCAAATTTCATGTTGCTTTTAGCCCTTGGGTGAGCAAGATTTTACCCTGCATGAGTTTCATTTAGAGTAGGTGCTGCCATTATGATTCCTTTTTGTTAAATGGTTCCTGGGAATAATGCACAAATGATCAATAGGATGTGCTCTCGTAGGAGAGAACACATTAAGCAAAATAGGAAACCGAAAATGAAATACTGGTACTGTATCAGATAACCAATACGCTGTATCCTATTGAACAGAATACGCCGTATAGGTCTATTAAATAGCAGTACGCCGTATTGAGTTCACAGAATATGCTAAATCATTTTGGGAACAAATGCGTCGTTTAGACTGTAAAAACAATATGTTGTCCTAAGCAGAAGGTTAAATACGTCGCATCCAATTGGTAGATACGCCATATCAGGTGATCAGTCAAAACTTAATACTATTTAAACATAATTAAATCCAATAAATTAAACACATAATTAAACTAAACAATTAGCAGTTAGAAATTAGAATTAAATTAATTTTACACTAAACAAGTTAAAGGATATACTAAAAAGAATAAAGATTAAACTAATCACTCCTTGGCAGCGGCGCCAAAAACCTAATGTGTTGTCGTGTGGTGTATATTTAGTGAGTATCAAGTTTTACATTTATATTTAGCCAGCAAACCTAAAGATAACACTTTCATGGGAAGTGTACCCGATCAAGATGTAGCTTCGCGATAAGTAAGGTGTCAAACACTAAGAGTAAGAGTAACCTAATATTCTATCAGTATTTTATTCTATCTAGATTATTCTAATTACTTGTTAAACCTATGCTATACATATTTACTAGAGGTAAATAGGGGGAGGGGGTTTTCAGCCTGAGAGACTGGCATAAGTTTATGGTGACAAATATTAATTCTAAACACAATAAACACAAGAGACAAATAACAAAAGATAAGAGAGCAGTACAAGCCAAATATTAGAAAACTGTATTAACCATGTTAATCCGATTATATGCTCGTTGGATTAATTAGTGCAATGGCTGTTTATCTCGAAGCGGCATATCATTCTTCAAACTTTGGCGGTTCTTCTTCCTAAGACCTAGATACGAAAAATACTATCACGATTAACGCATCCGCATAAAGCAACCTATAGTTTAATTATAATCTATCATAAGGAATCAAAGCAGTGGTGATCTTGTCAATACCCTAGCCTATCGGGACTTTACTCACTTATTGCTTGATGTTGTTTTATACACCGGTAGTCCACTACCAAAATCAATTACCAATTAATTAAGAACAATACTGGTTGAACAATTATTAGGTCACCTGCCAGTCCAACTAAGCTCATAATCAAATGGTAAAGACAAGGTGTCATTTGTGATCCTATTGATCTGGATATACAAAACACAACATGGAGAACTATCTGGGTATCTAGATTACTAGTTAAGTCTAACTAGACCCAGATGAATGATAGCTCGCATGTACAAGCACATAAACAAGTATAAGGCGATAAACATAAATAAACAACAACGATAAATTAAACAAGCCAGAATTAAATCAAACCAAACATAATAATCTTCATAAACATGGCTAATACCCGAGGGTATTATTCTACAATCGTCATAATCATACAAGCATAATCAAACAATTGGAAATTGAATGATTAAGAAAATAGGAATTACACGATGTCTTTTATGGAATTGTGGTTGATGCTTGAACTTGGGTGCTCTTCTTAGCTTTTGAAATTCAAACTCAGATGTCACTGGTACAAAAACTGGTAATTGTTACTCCAAAAATGTGTGACGATATGCATTTAGTCACACATGTTTTTTATTGTTTGTCACTAAAGGTCGCACCACCATAGGTCCCCTACGGTGACATTGTTGAGTTTGTGGCCTTTTTCATTGAAAATGTGTGACCAAAACCCGAATATGTGTGACAAATTAGGCACAAGTTTTGTTGGATTAATCAGTATTAGTGATCGTAAACACTTTATAGTCACACAAATGGTTTTTAAGAGTAACTATTGTTCATCCTTTGGCCACATAAATATATAATATATGTGACATTTTAGATGATTTATACAAGTAAATGTGTATTTTGTGTGACTATAACCCGTTATGTGGCCACATGAATATATAATAAATGTGACGTTTGTGATGATTTAGTCACACAATGGGTGTTGTTTTTTTAAAGTTATTCTCATACAAATTTAAAAAAAGAGGCCAAAAGTGTAAATAGGTGTGACCATATGTTGTTTAAAGTCAAGTGAATGTGTATTTTGTGTGACTATTGTTCATCTAATGGTCACGTGAATTTTATGTTTGTGTGGCCTTTTGTAATATTTAGTCACACAAAGCATGGTTTTTTTGGGATTTAGTCACATACAAGTTAACCAAAAGTGGCCAAAAGTGTTAATAAGTGTGACCATATGTTGTTTAAAGTGAAGAAATGTGTATTTTTTGTGACTATTGATCATCCAATGGCCACATGAATTTTATGTTTGTGTGGCCTTTTGTATTATATAGTCACACAAAGCATGTTTGTTTTGGGTATTTAGTCACATACAATTAAATATAAAGTGGCCAAAAGTGTAAATAAGTGTGACCGTACGGTATTTAAAGTGAATAAATGTGTATTTTGTGTGACTATTGATCATTCAATGTTCACATGAATTTTATGTTTGTGTGGCCTTTTGTAATATTTACTCACATAACGAATTAAGCAAACAATGACCAAAAGTGTTAATAAGTGTGACCATATACATCTTTTAGTCACATTTAAGAAATCAATATAATACATATATATATATATATATATATATATATATATATCAATCAAAACAAATTCAAATACAATTAAATTAAATTAGAATGTATATAACTGAACCAAATACAAAATTATAATGTCATACATAATGAAATTCTAAACTAACATAGAGGTCTTGTTTAAGCAGCACTATCTGGCAGCACTAACTTGTACTAACAGTATTAAATGAGAACTGACAACACTAACTGGCCAATGAAGCCCCTAATTTCTAGAAAGATCAAATGACCAACATCAAGTTGTTGTTCTGCAAGCTAAGATATGAATTTTATGACAAGTAGAGACCAACTTTATGGTTTGATTTACTCCACTCTCTCTTTTTTGCTTTTTGCATTTTTTTCTCTTTTTTTAAACATCATAAACCTCGGTTTGATTCTACCGTCTTCACTTTCATAATTCATCCGGATAATCTTTCCTTGTAGTGCTTCTTCATCGGACATAATTCATAATTTCGAAAGTAGCGAAACTTACGAGCTACATAATTTTCCCATTGCATTGTGCAATTTCTCGACCATTACAGAGATAGAAAAATTTCACTTTGACATAGGAAATACAAAACTTTACACGAAAGCAACTAGTAATATGGAGAAATAGGCTTAATATACAAGGTAGGCTAAGATGCAAAGGTGTAACAAAACATATAATATGGTGTACAAAAAGAAAGGAATGGCTCAACAGGTTGTTCTAGGGGTTTACTTTAAAAATGAGAGTAATCAAGGGTTACGTGGGATTAACAACCAGTGAAGTTTTAGTTATCTTTTACGACATTAGGCTATTTGGTTTTTATCCTAGAAATTTATCAGTTGAACATGTTATTCCATCTAAATCCATAGTACTAATCATGGCGGTCTCGAGTGATATACCAGGCCAAGTTCTAAAGTCCACTACATCACCGGCACACTCGTAATTTTGTGGAATTTTGTAGACAGTTGGAAATATAATAGGCTTAATTCTCATAATATGTATCAAGGGTTTATAAGTGCGTCTAGAGTAAATGTAAATTAGTGATTTTACAAAATCTTGCTAAAAAAATTTAAATATTGGCCATATTTTAAGCAACATTGCATGTATTTTGTAAAAAAGAAGACAAGTACGTTCTAATTCTCCATCTTCCCTACTTAAATTATACAACGTCCTCATTGTATAGATAAAACAATAAAAATAATAAGGGAAAATAGAATTAGAACAAAAAACTCCCTGAGGTTTTGCTCGTGATAATTCTTCATGATGAGTTCTTAAGCAAAAAGTGTGTTGACTAGGGCTTCAGCTTGCCCGGATAAGTTCAACACATGTCTTTTTCAACATATACCATATCATAGTTTCAGCAAGGTCTGCATAAAAGATTAGTGTTGGAGTATGCTCGTGTCATACTAAATAATTATATGGCTAGACACATGTGAGCCTATGGGGTCACACACATATACACTGAGATACCATTTATATATCGTGTTTATTGTATTTACGGTATATAAATAACCTACGTAACTCGAGATCAATATTGGGCTTCTAATAACTAAGTAGTGTACTTAATTTATTGGACTTAGAAAGTTTAGGAAAGCCACTAAACCCATAAAGGGTGGCCGGCTATATGGTGTAGAAAAGAAGGGATAAGATCAAGTATTTTTGGTAAATAAATATGAGATATTCTCTCATTATTGTATTATTAATTTACCATAATCTTTCCCTCCTTTCCTCTATATATTACACGACTCAAACAAGAGAAAATAAATAGAGTTTTTATTTATCTTGATCCAACTTTTGAATCTTGTTCATTCAAAAGCATTTTACAAGTTAAGGGTTTAGACAGCATCAATTGGTATACCAAGGACGTGAAATGGGGAGTACATCATAGAGGTGATCTCCATTGATTACTTGGTTTCATTTGGTGTTTCATGTTAGGGTGAAGGTCACCGGTTGATTCTACCGATCACGCTACAAAGGTATTACTTTTCTTGTTTTTCTTTGATTGATCAAATGACTCTATGGATCCATTGATAGGTGCTCATTCCGCTGCGTTTTATTCTTGATTATATGATATTCATTTGATTCAGCACCTACAGTGGTATCATGAGCCATCATATGATGTCATATCATCATCTTGTATGCGTAAAAATGGCTAAAAACATGTGTTTTTAATGGAATCAAATGGATAATTTGAAAACAGTCTCTAAGGCCTATGTTTTGAAATTAATTCGACCCATATAGGTCTTATGATCTGGTATTTTTGATCCCATAAGAATTTGTTATGCATACTTAAATTGGTTTGTATTGGGTCTGTAAAAAGAGCCAAATCGCGCGTTTTGGAACAACTTCCTTGAATCGGTTTTAAATCAGCCCCTTGGGCATTAATTTTCAGAATTAATATGGTTGTTATAAGGTATTTAATACAGTACTAATGATCCTTAAGCCATTGTTAACGTACTCAATCGGGTTTAAAATTCTATTAATTTATTCTTCGATTTCGTTGGCTAAACAATTTAGTGCTTGTTATCATTTTGTTTCCATTGCAAAATACATGCATGTTGTCCATGTACTTATCCACACCTGTTAATACGAAGATACTAATGGTATGTATTATGTGTTGTATGCAAAGCCGGAGAAACCATGACCACTATACTTGATTTGCTTGTTGCTTTTAATTCAGTTTTGTTTATGCCATGTTTCGGCTTCATTTTGTAAGTTTTTAATTTGTGTACCAGTGTTTTGGGCACTTTACAATATTTAGATGATAGGATAAATGTATTTAATCATAAAAAAATTGTAACCGATGTTTGGATTCGAATGGCGCAAAAGTTAAAGGCATAAAGTCAAATTCGAAGCTGCTGGATTAACTTCCACTAAAAGTGGGTTTCCTGGAGTTCTATAAGGAGTTAGAAGCTGAAAAGTTTGGAGGAGAAGCACCACTCATGGGGCTACAATTCATTCAACTGGATCTCAGATTGGGGAAGACTCCTTCTAGGAGTTTCTGTCCCGTCAAGTCAGCTAAAATTTTATGGCAGTTTTGGGCTTCAAGTTCATTTGGGGTTTCACTTGCTCATGATGATTCTTAAAGCAAGTGGGAGCCCTCCTTGTTGTTGTGTGGTTAACCCTTAGTTGACTTCTTGGTTCTTGTAATAGCTTGCGAGACCAAGCATAGGTTTTTCATCGGTTGAGGATTTGCATACTTGTGGTTGTGTTTGTTTGTTTGCTTTTATATATGTTTGGAATGTATATAAACTTGCAAAGGTTTTTATAAAACTAAAAATAAAACACAAACCAAATTTAGAAACTAAATCATTGATTTAGTTTAAAGTTTAAATATGATTTGAAACTAAACACTTGTTTTTATATAAATAACACTAAATAAATGTTGTGATTGTTATTTAATGTATGTATTGTTCAACTAATATTTATTCCACCTAGATTATATATTAGTCATGAAAATGAACAACTTGACACACATAAATGATATAAAACAAGTATTAGACTTAAGTTAAAAATATCTTTTTAACTTGTGCTACGAAGGATGTATGCATGCTTCCTTGTACACACCTTTTTGATCATTTATCAAAAACAATACCCGTCAAATTTAAGTCATGCCGTCTAATTGGTTGAGAACACTTGCATTTGCTCGTCACTCTGTGTGAGACGTAGGTGAAGTGTAACCTAAGGTGATTATTCTCTATGCGTGAGACCTAGATATATTCTCACATGTTATCGCATTGGATGACTTAATCGAGTTAAGCAGGTGAGACCTTGGCTCGAGGCAAGGATGGGACTAAACATGCCACTAGACAATGTTTCTCAGTTACAAAATGTCAGAGTCCATATGGTCTAAGAATTCCATAGGTTTTTTGCATTGGTGAACGTCGCCTACCCTATTGAATCTATCATATGCTAACAATCACTGATGTGATGGTGGAACCTCAAGGAGGATCGTTAGCCTTTTTGTAAAATTAATTGGTTTCATATTATTAAATAATGTAGTTTAATTTTAAAAGGGTAATTATCGAAAATACTAAATTAAACTTTGTAATTTCTATTAATGATATTTATGCAACTCAAACCGTAAACAAAAGTTTTTTTCCTTTCTTTGTTAGAGGAAGGAAAACTAAGTCTTTTTTCCTTGTAAGAAAAAGAATTATTCCTATCCTTTCCACTTATATGAGAGAGCTATAATAGGAACACTTGAATTTTCCCAATCCTAATCAAACTCAAAGCATACTTACTCGAGAAATCAATTTATCTTGTAAAGTCTAACGGTTAAGTACAGTTGCACATCTTATTTGGATGACTAGAGGAGCAGTATCTATAGCCACCAAAATGATACATCTTGAAGCGTCAAGACATGGTATGAGTTTTAATAATTAGAAATGGAAATCTCAATAAATCGCGAAAAAGAAAAGGAAATTAATAGCATGTTTTCTAGTAGTTTTCCTTAACTTAATATTTTTCCTAAGAATCTACACACCCTTGAGGTAATGTAGAAGGAGGAATTGCATGCAAAACTTTCAAGTTAAAGAATAGCATTGATGGCTAGTCCATCATATATATATATATATATATATAGTAGAACTTAATGCACTCCCTTGAATATCTAAGTACATGTTTACTAGTCCGTGAGGCTCACATTAGAGATAATGTACTGATATTCAAAGAGTAGAAAAGTAAATAAATTGCTACTTGCACTTCATTGGTATAGACACACATTAAATGTTGTCTTATCTAGTGGGAGCAATGCATTTTATTGCTGATATATACGCACATGTAATGTTGTCTAAATTCAGTGAGAGCTATGAGCTTATCACCTTGTAAGTGACCCATTTTATTTCTAGCTGGTCTTGAAATAATACATTACTTTTAACATATGATGCATCAAAGTTTTTAAAGAATCAATGCATATTATTCTATTAGATAACTTGTCCTTTTTCTGATGACGCTATCTGAAATGTTATCTATACAATATTTATGCATGATTGCTTATTAAAAGTTCTATATATAATTGTAATGCAAATCTGATTTTAGTATGACTTAAATCATATCATATCTGTGACATTGTCATATTATTCATACAAACATATAGAAGCATGGTGGGCTCATAACCCACTAGTCTCAGGATCGTAACCTGACTCGTAAATATGCTCTTTTGTTTGTATCAATGGTTGATGTTGTGCCATGCACAAGTGGGAGAAATCTTAATTGTGTGCAAGGTACAACACATAACAATATGACTAATGGTTTTTCTTAACCGAATGGTAAGAAAGCTAATATTCTACTAGGACTTATACACCTTGATGTATGTTGCCCTACTTAGAACTAGTGTCATGAAATAATGAATACCTACTTCATCATATTCACTAAAAGGTTTAGGAAATATGATTGTGTCCTCTAGTAGAGACATCAATAAGAAGTATGTAATTAACTTGAAAAGACTTTTGAAGCAAAGAGTCGGCGTTCAATAATACTTTATTTAATATGTTTATTTCTTCCTGTAATGACATAAACATCAGGTCCTTGAACTGTTCAAAAACTTATAAAGTAAGCAATTGACTTGTCATGTCTCCTAGTCACGACATGTACATGAAGTCATTGAAATGTTCAAAGACTTATAATGTAAAGTTAAGCGATTAACGTGTTATGTCTTCTTGTTAAGACATATACATAAAATCCTTGAACTTCTCTAAGACTTATAATGCAAAGTTAGTGATTAACATGTTATGTCTTCTTGTTAAGACATGTACATAAAATCCTTGATCTTCTATAAGACTTCTATGTTATAGCATGCAATTGGCTTAAAATTACTGTTAATGCCATTATGTTTGAACAAATTGGCAAGTATGTAAGCTAAAGGTAGTAGTATCTATGCAATAGTGATACTGTCTCATTAATACCATTACTCAAGAGTACCACATCGCAATGTATGCTTGATGTTAAAACAAACACTATATGATATTGTTTATTTGATAACTTTAACTACTCTATCTTTTAATCTATCATGTTAACAAAATTAAGTAAAGCCACATGTTTACTCAATATGGTTCCAACCAAGAAGGTAACTAAGACACCATCAGGTTATGGAATGGGAAGACTCCCATTAAGTCTTAACTAAAGTTTTGAATTTGGATGAATTACGTTAAGCGTTTATTAGTAAACTAGAATCAAGAACTGTCAACATATATTTTACATCCCAAAGGAGAACAATTTTATTGTTTCTCAACTTGCTGCGTATTTAGAGAAAGTCTCCTCTTACACAAAGCAAGTGGGAGCATCTGCTTTTGGAGAAAGTCTCTTCTTACACTACTTCTGAATGCACTAGCTAACAGACATAGATAATGTTGAGATATAATCTATGAAATGAAAATTCCATTTTGGATTGATTAAACTTTTACCAATCGGGTAAAGACTGAGAAGTTAAAATTGGATCTTCTAGGAGAAGGCTAATATGACAAAAATATACGCCTTGCTGATAAAGGTTTTACTATACCAGCAATTGACTATGATTAAAGCTTCTTTTCCTTGCAAGTGTTAAATGAATAAAAATATTAATTACCATACTTGATTTCATGTATATGAAATATGTCAATTTGATGTCAAACTCTTTGAATGATTACCTTTGCGAGGACGTAGTGTAATCAAAAGGGTTTATGAATCCAAGTACCCTTTAGAAAGTTGCAAGTTGTAAAATCCAAGTGGATTAGAGCATGCATCTAAGAGCTAGAATCTTAAGTTTAAATCAACAATTTGATTTTGATTGAAACAAATAGATCTCCTGAGTACGCATTAAAGCTAGTCAGAGCATTATGTTTTGTCTTTCTTATATCTTATATGTTGTCAACATATTGGAAATAGATATTATCACTAAGCTAGATTAAATCCTTTAGTGTTGGAATAATGTTTTTATCGAGAGATATACGAAATAAAACATACAACCTTGGGACACATGTTTATTAGGATAAACATACGCGATTAATAAGTCTAACATGATATGACACCTCATTGAGCAAGACTTAAAGTTCTATCTCACCTGATGAGTTGAACACATACATGAAATAGTTTAGTTTAGAAGGTTTCATTATGAATGTCATGATATCTATTAGACTAATTGTAACACTTGCATGAATGCAAGATGAGCCTAAAACCATAGTATCTAAGTGAAAGTCATTAGACTACTATAAAAGGAACATTCTAAAAGGCCTGCAAAGGACTAAAGACATGTTCATCGTTTACGGATTTTAATAAAGAGATTAGTGTTGAGTTTATATACTAATGCTTATTTCTGATTGAGATGATTCTCAATCCTAGTAAAAACAAGATTTTCATCATAAATGATAATACTGTTGACTAGACATGTTTGATTGAAAGCATTGTTGCACTATTCATTAAAGGATAAGAATACTTTACAGTTTGGGAAGCTGTTAAGAAGACTGTCTCATATAGGTGGTTTTGCTTATCAAGCAACCTATATAATTTGTTATTGCGATGCTGGTATTATTGTATTAGCACTTAAACGCAATGACAATCGTTGTAATTATTCAAAACCTTTACTGCTTGTGTGTTTTGAAACAAGTATTCTCAAAGGTCACTCAGATGACAACTAAGTTGGTACTTTTTACAAAGTTAATGTCTTGTACCAAACATGTTTATCATGCTAGGAACATTGAACTTTGACCTACTAGTAGTCTCATGTATATCTGTTTTTAGTATTTGGATAATGGAACATTAAGCAGTTGTATTAAGGCAATGGATTGATATATCTGGTATGATCGTCTTCATTTATACAATTGTGTTCTATATTAGCATGTTTAAATCTATAAATAATTTATTCTTATCTAAATCGCCATTGGTCATTTGATTGATACGGGATATCCAATTGAAATAAGGCAAATGTAGTGTTTTGGTCATATTCATATAGTATGAATATTAAAGGATGACACCGCCAAACTCATATGTTGTTCATAAGATGAACATTGGACTGGCCCAACCTATGAGTATTTACTACATGGATCGGCGTTAATAGTAAATCTCGCAAGTGATTATGTCTCTCATCCTCAGACTTGATATGCAAGTAGGTTTTGTATGTGTGGAATATCAATCTGAGATATGGTTCAACGCTGACCTGTTGAAGGCTGCTATAAAGGCCATTTTCAGGAGGGATGTGAAACACATAACGGACACGTGCAGTCAAAAGAGGATTTGTTCCACCACATATAATGGAGTAAGATACTACTAGGCCCCTCGATGATTTGAACAGATGTATGTGTGGCCGCACCCAAATGTAATTAAGATGATACTTGATTAATTTGGTAATCTAGTTCAATGTCTATATCGAGAAACAAAATTGTTAAACATAAGAATGACTTATGATCCATGTCAGATGTTCAACATAGTATCTAAAACAAAGGATGATTGATATCTAAACCATTTAAAATGAGATGTTTAAGAAACTATCCTCATATGTTTTTGGGGGCATTAGCGTGTTGCTAGACGCTAACTTTTGCTTGTATTAGTACTTGATTATTATGATGTGCGCAAGTGAGAGCTGTTAGAGTATGCTCGTGTCATAATAAATAATTATACGGCTAGACACATGTGAGGCTATGGGGTTACACACATATATACTGAGGTACCACTTTATATATCATGTTTATTGTATTTATGGTATATACTACGTAACTCTAGATCAATATTGGGCTTCTAATAACTAAGTAGTGTACTTAATTTATTAGACATAGAAAGTTTAGGAAAGGCCCACAAACTCAAAAGGGTGGCCGCTATAAATGGTGAAGAAAATAAGGGATAAGATCAAGTATTTTTGTAATTAAATATGAAGATTTCTCACATTATTGATTAATCAATTTACCATAATCTCTCCCTCCTTTCCTCTATATATTACACGGCTCAAACAAGAGAAAATAAACAGAGTTTTTATTTATCTTGATCCAACTTTTGAATCTTGTTCATTCAAAAGCATTTTACAAGGTTACGGGGTTTAGACTAGCATCAATTGGTATACAAGGACGAGTGTGGATACATCATAGAGGTGATCTCCATTGATCACTTGGTTTCATTTGGTGTTTCGTGTTAGGGTGAAGTCACTGTTGATTCCAACCCGTTCACCTACAAATGGTATTACTATTTTTTAATGTTTTTCTTGAATTGATCATAGACTTTTATGGATCCAATGATAGAGCTCAGTTCCGTCTGCATTTATTCTTTTTAGACCATATTCATTTAATTCAGCACCTACAATTAGAAGACAAGTGTAAATTCTATCTCGCTACAATAGTACAAGAAAACAATTAAACACACAACTATACAGGGGTCAATACGCCGTATCCCAAACCCTAGGATACGCCGTATTGTTCCTGTAGAAATAATTAAATACTAGAAATTAAATATTTATGTTTTAAAACTGATAACGTCTAGACGCACATACGTCGTATCCTATGGGGTTCGATATGCCGTATGTAAAGTCTGGGAACACAGACTTGTGCAGCAAATAATTAAAATGAAAAAAACAATTACAATAATCAGTTGAGTCCCGAGAAGTACCTTGTTCAGCTGGTCTTAAGTTCGAACCTTTCTCTTTTCAACACCTCATATTCGTCCTCCAAACCTTCGCTCATAATCATTCTCGAGAGCGAATTCCTTCATAATCCTCTGGCATATGCTACTCTTGAAAAATTTCATCCTACATAACGTCTTTTGTCAGATCCTTCATACGTCAACGATGGTAAAACCTGAAATGATAGAAAAATTTCCAACGAAAACAGGTATATTGATCAAAGTTCCGGCGTGACTCTCCTTTCCATCCTTGTCCTTAATTATGGAATAATAAAGTTTTTAGACATTAAGTTAATGGGCAAGGAAGGGAGGAGGTCAGCATTAACATTCTTATACCCGATTGATACTTGTCAAATTTATGCCAATATAATTGAGTGTAACAATATTTGAAGGATTAGAATCCTCTCAAGTTGAGTCAAACATGATACATCATGTTCACCAATCATAAATTAGTCAAATGTATACAATTTTTTCTTTTAATGAAAATCAAGGGCCCACTTATTTATTTCCCCTCACAAAAAATATAACATGATCAATCATGTTTGACCACAACTTGAGAGAATCTTTTTCCATATTTGAATGATAGTTTTAATTATGGAATGTCTAAAACATAATGCATACAATGTCAACTCTTTCCACCTCGCATGCTAATAAGATTAGTTAGTTTAGGAAAAACTTTATTAGATGGTCGATAAAAAGTGTGTTTTATTATATAAAATAGAAAATAGATAGATAGTACTCGTGCATAGCAATGAAATTTTATAATGGTAAATAGTTGTAGTGATAAAAAATGCATGAGTTATAAATGAAAAATAGTAACCGTATGTAGATAGTTTGCTATAGTTGAATGCTCACATGTTACAACCGTTTGCAATTACAAGATGATATTTTCAACGTTCTATTTTGAACGTTACACGAAACACTTCCCACAATATCGAATATCCTTATTATTTGCCTCTAAGAATGTCCGGTGCTATGATATGCGCATTAACTTACGTGTCATTTCCATTTAAATGGCAACAATAAAATAATTTGCAATGTTTATATATCGTAAATCTATGTTCTATATCTATCGTAAATTCATATATGAAAAGTTGACTTTAAAACTAAAATTAAAAAGTGAGATTTGACTTAAAAAAAGAAATATAAACTATTAAAATTGACATAATTATTTTAGGACAAAAGATTTTGACTTATTAAAAAGAAATATAAAATTTGACTTATTAAAAAAATATAACCTACTAAAATGGACATAGTTATTTTAGATAAGAGCATTTCGTTCCAAGTATTATATATGTGCTTTATTTTCCTTGTAGTTGATTGGCAAAAGCAACTTATTAAAAAAATTGACAAAAGCATAATGACGTAACCGAACTTTTTTTAGGCACACACCGTGCAGCTAGACGCGGATACTCGGCTTTTAATTACAATGTTTATTTTTTTTATTAGTACAATCTTAAAATAATACTAACGGAAAAGACAATCACACACAGATTGACATTATTCATAACCAACTTAACATACCATCCAAGCAAAAGACTTAACAATCCCATTTCCTGACCCAAACAATCTTATTATGAACGTTACACGAAAAAACGTATCACTATTGCTTATCCTTAATTATCGGTCGCTAGGGATTTTCCGTGCGTGCACGGGTATTCGCCTAGTTTTAGAATAAATAAAACAAACCATCACATTTTTAGAACACATAGATGGTTTCATCCACTTTTAGCTAGCTTTTCTAGTCTTAGAAAAAAATTTATGATATGATTAACGTTGTATATAACATATATAAGTAGCAAAGACGATCACCGCGACATACCATTGATCCAGTTCTGCTTAGGTTGAAGATGGTAGCCAGTTCGGTGATCGTCCGAGATTTCAGTAGCCTTAATGTTGTGTAAATGTTTAGAGCACTAGGTGTGGTCTCGTGCCGTGGCTCAAGCCATGGGGAAAAAGTGATGCCACATCACTATTTTTTATCATAACACCAAAACACCTCATAACACCAAAATCACCCTCCTTAGTTAACACCAAAAAATTTAGTGTTATGGGGACCCCACTTTTTCCACTTTTTTTTTTAATTTACATATATAAAAAAACTTTATTAAAATTAAAATTAAAATTTCATTTATAAAAAAAAACATTACATTAACTTAAAAAAATACATAAACTTAAATAAAAAAACATAAACTTAAAAAAAACATAATCTTAAAAAAAACATAAACTTAAATAAAATACGACAACAATTTAGAAATTAAATATGTCGCCCGGGCTTTTTCTTTCAAAGCCTCGATCTTTGCCGCGTCCTCCGGAGCCATCCCGGTAGTGTCGAAAGTAAGAATCTTCAAATTATTTGTTTCTTTTTTGAATTTCGCAAACCGCGAGTCTAGCCGCTAGCTCGCGATCCATTGATTCTTTTTTCGCTTCACGGTCAATCAAAATTTGTTCTTGCATCAAATCGGTGACCCGGTTTTTGGACGAACTTGAAGTCGCGGATGAGCTTGTCAAGGAACGTTGACTTTTTGTCTTTCGTGGAGCTCCGGGTGGACACGGTATGGCGTCGTCCCCAAACATTTCGGGTTTATCTTCGGTCAATTGTCCTCGGTTCTTCGTGCTTGTGTCGACTCGGGGTTTTGCCACTTGTATTTATCTTTCAAAAAAATCCACGCACTTTGATGTCGAAACTCGACATTATTTTGATCACGAAACAAAGTGAGTACCCTGGTATACAAATTTTCATCATTTTCGCCACTTAACGCGGTTGTTTGGTCGTAAATCGCGTTAAACTTGCCAACATCCTTTGTATCGGCGTCCACTTACCCATCAACATATTTTTGTTTCGTTTCTTAAAACCGAGTTCTTCGGCACGCGTGTTATATACGCCGAGGATTTGTTGGAATATGAACAAATATAAATTATATATGTCTGGAATTTATTCGAGCCTAAGGGGACGCACACGTTAATATGTAGAATAACGTTTTAATATATTAATTAGTGTTTAACAAACGATCATTAAAAGTTTAACAAGAATAAATATTAGTTGTTAATAGTTAAAGGACTAATATGCGAAACCGAGAAAAAGGAAAGTTTAATTTTTCCCACTATTTCCATATAGTCGGTCGAACCACCTCTTCAATCCATTGTTAATTATAAGTTCTATACGTATTTGATTTTTCCGCTGCGTACTCATGATATGTTTAATTATTAATTAGATCTAAAATCCCAACAGTGGCATCACGAGCCATCATATATAAATTTGTAATAACAAGAATAAAATTGGACAAACAAAATTAGGGTTCTTGATTAATTTTTTAAGCCCTTTGGGCGTTTTATGCATCAAGATTCGATCTTTGT
The DNA here is from genome assembly GCA_026074375.1 of Tanacetum coccineum. Taxonomy (NCBI): domain Eukaryota; kingdom Viridiplantae; phylum Streptophyta; class Magnoliopsida; order Asterales; family Asteraceae; genus Tanacetum; species Tanacetum coccineum. The sequence continues at coordinate 10,279 of BQNB010022843.1, read as the reverse complement.
GCATCAAGATTCAATCTTTATTGGTTATAAAATTAATTAGACGAATTCTAGGTTGTATGCAATTTTATAAATAAAACTTGATGTGTTTAATTGTAAATTGATCGGTTTTATGTTTAAATTAATTGTTAATTTGGCTTCCATGATAAATACATGCAATTTATCATGGAGTGATATGTGATATTAATCTTGTTAATTGTTAAAGAATTTTTATGCAAATATGATGATCAATAATTAAAACATAGACATTAAATTTATGTGGTTTCGATCCACGACTTTAAAAGCTAGGGAAGACCTTGGCAATGTCTTAATGGGGCCTAAAAGTTGTTTAAAATTTTATGTGCTATGTGGTGTATATTTGTATAAGGCTTACGCAATCGATTATGTCGATGGATGTGGCCGGAGTTTATAAGACGAAGGAGCCTTATATGAATATATGCATATTTTAATTATTAGATAATTAGGATCATATATTGATATTTATATGACTTAATTGTTAAGTGTTGTTATTTGAATAATTGTTATATGAATTGGTTTAATGTTTATATTATTTTTATTTTAAGTATTGGACTTGTGAGAAAATAAAAGGGTTTTTCGAAAATAAATATAAACATGACTAATTATTATGATATCAGATTTATTATGGACTATTTATAGTTCATAATGTGTTTTTCCAAATTAAAGTTTTATTTTGAATGGTTAAAACTGGACGCTATGGACTCATGAGAAGTACGGCTCATCCACTAGAACAAACTATAAGAGAAGTTTAAGGAGGATTTTCCTAAAGATTTCAGGTTTTTAATACGCTTCGCGCTGACCTGATTCTCCGCTTCTTTGTGCGTTCGATTGGAGTTACCGTGAACCATGGCATGTCACTACAGTGTCATTATTAAAGTTTTTTTTTTAAAATATTGTCTTTTGTACACGTTTTTGACCATTCGTTAATCTTTATATTTAGAAACACGTTGAATCGTCAATTTTAAAAGGTAACACTATTTATACATTAAATGTATAGAAAATATGTGATACCGTAATAAATAACTTAATTGAGTAAAGTTTTTATTAAAATCTATGATACGAAGATGTATGCATGCTTCTTCGTATATATTTGTCACGACAAATAAAATACCCTTTTTAAATAAGTTATTGCCATCCAATTCGTAAAAACACTTGTAGATGCTTTTTACTATGCGTGAGACGTATGTAGATTGTAATCCCAAGGTGATTGTACACTTTTTCGTGAGACGTTAGTGTTACACAATCACAGTTTTGATTGGATGACTTAATTGGTTTATTGGTGAGACCTTAGATCGAGGCATAGATGGGATAAAACATGTTTACTAGAATATTATTGTAATAAAGTAAGTCTCATATGGTTCTAGGAATTGCACCGGTGGCAATTATTGATCGTCAATTACCTTTTGAGTACACCATCACTAGCAGATCAACTGATGTGGTGGTGGTACGTCAAGTAGGATCCTAGTCTTTAGAAAATTAATTGTTTATTTGATTAAACATAGGTAGTTAATTTTCTTCAAGAAGTTTTATCGAAAATACTAACTCTTAAACTTTAACTATGTTTTGTAGATGGCACAACCTGTTCAAAACATAAACCATTCGGCTTTCAGGTCGATGTTTGAAAGAGAAAAACTTTCTGGAAATAATTTCAATGACTGATTTCCTCAACTTAAGTTAGTCTTGAGAGTTGAAAAGAAACTGTTTTTCAATGAACAACCTTTACCCGCGGATCTGAGCTTCTCCAACTTCGGTCCAACATACAGGTGAACGACACTTTCGACCATAAAGTGCTTCGAATGGTGCGGCCTTGATGCTAGCGTGATAGCTATTGTTATATGAGAACTCGACTAATGGCAATTGGTTAACCCAACCCTTTCCAAAATCGATCGCACAAGGACGCAACATATCCTCGTGAGTTTGAATGGTTCTCTCGCTTTGCCCGTTAGTTTGTGGGTGGTGCGCAGTACTCATATCCATGTTAGTACCCAAAGTATTCTGAAGTGACCTCTAGAAATTGGATGCGAACCTCGAGAACGTCTTGGTTATGTGCTACCACATGATCTTATAGTAGGTCTTATCTTAAATGGCCTTACTAAAGATTTTTCTGGTTTTGTAAGAAATTACAATATGCATAATCATGGTGGAAGACGTGGTGAACTACATGCTATGCTCATGATTGAAAATAGTTTTACCCCTACAAAGCTTAAACACCACAAGTAATGATGATAAAGTGGTAAAATCCAGAAGGCCAATAAGAAATCGCTTAAAGCAAAAGGCAAGGGTAAAACGATGACAAGCGGAAAGGATAAACAAGTTTATATCCCTAAGCCTAAAAACCTTAAACCTTCTACTAAAGAGCACCCAGCTAAGGATGACGCCTGCCACCACTGCAAGGAGGTGGGTCATTGGAAAAGGAATTGTCCCGTGTATCTTGCTGAGTTGTTGAAGAAAAAAAAGCAAGTTGGTTCTGCCAGTTCTTCAAGTATCTTCACAATATAATTATTTGCTTTCCCTAACAAATACTGGGTGTATGACACTGGTTATGGTACTAATATTTGTATTATAAAACAGGGGTTTAGAGAAGCAAGGAAGCTAAAACAAGGAGCTCTCTATCTGTACGTGGGCAATGGTGTTCGTGCGCAAGTAGAAGCTATTGGAAGTTATGACTTAGTTTTGCCTAATGGCCTTGTGATTTGTTTAGACAATTGTCATTATGCACCTTCTATACTTAGAGGTGTTGTTTCAGTTCACCGTTTGATAGAAAATAGATTTGTCTAGCGTTTTACGGATTTTAGAATTTCAGTTCTAAAGAATATGTCATTATTTTAATGCTATCCTAGTAATGGTATTTATGAATTGATATCATAATCTTGTATCAAATGTGGTAATTTCCTATTTATAAGCTAGCCTAAAAGAGCCACATAATTTGACTCTACTTATTTAACACTGTCGTCTTATAAGTAAGACACGTATTGAAAAGCTGGCAACAGGCAGGGCTTTTAAAAACGCAACAGATGAAGAGTCATTTGATCAATGCGTACTTGTTTTATCGGAAAGATGACAAGGAAAGCGTTTCCACATCGTCCCGAAAGGGAGACTGATCTTCTTGGAATAATACATTACTATGCTGTGTGTCCACATAAACATGTGTCAAGATAAGGTGATAGCTAACTTCATTACATTCAAGTATGATTATAGTCGTTTATGTTATGTTTATCTTCTTAAACATAAACATGAGGTCTTTGAAACGTTCAAAGTGTTTAAAAATGAAGTGGAAAATCAACTCAGGAAGACAATCAAGCTCTTCCATCAATCGAGTGCGAATACATAAGCCAAGAGTTTAAAGATTAACTTAAAGCTTGTCGGAATTGCTACCAGCTTACTCCTCCTTACACACCCTTAACATAATGGGATGTCAAAAAGGAGAAAAATCGAACTTTGTTTAGACATGGTTCGATCTATGATTGAATCTTACAACTCTGCCGTTATCCTTTTGGATTATGCCTCTAGAGTCTGAACACGGCATTCTAATATGGTATCCAACCAAGAAGTTGATAAGACACCTAATGAACTATGGTATGGGAAAATTTTTTCCTAATCTTCTTACTTAAAAGGTCTGGTGAATGTGAGAGCGCCTGTGAAGCGGGAACCCTAACAAACTCAACAAATATCTGTTAAGTGTATCTATATAGATACCCAAAGGAAACAATAGGTTACATTATTACTTCCACCCGAAAAAAAATAGATGTTGCAAGGTATAGCTGAGTCTTTGAGAAAAATCTCATAACTCTAGAAGTCCAATGGAGGCCATAGATCTTAAAGAAATTCAAGATGAAGATACATCACCTTCTGAAATCATTAGCAAAATTCCTATGGAGGTTGAAGGTTTTAAACCACCTCAAGAGGAAGATATTTTGATTCTTAGGTCTGAGAGGACACGTCGAGCTCCAAATCATTTAAGTATAAATGTAGAAGTGGAGGAGCATAGTCTAGGGGATCTTAATGAACCCACTAGCTATAAAGTCGCGATGTTAGATTCTGAATCTAATAAGTGGATCGATGCTATGAATGCGAAAATACAATCCATGATGGACAATATGGTATGCGTCCTGGTCGATTTCTCTGGCTGTAGACTGTGGGAGTAAGTGATTTAAAAAAAAAGACTGACATGGATGGTAATGTATACGCCACACACCAATAAAGCTCGTCTTGTAGCCAAGGGTTTACTCAACTCTACGGGGTAGATTATGAAAAATGTTCTCACCCGTTCGCTGATATTAGAGGCTATGGGATCTTTATATCTATAGCGGCCTACAATGATATGTAGATATGGCAAATGGATATAAAAATACCTCATAAATGGTTTATCTTGATGAAGACATTTATAACGAACAACCTGCAGCATTAGTTTAACTAATCAACCAGAAAAGTATACAAGCTTCAAAGATCCAATTATGATCATAAGCAAGCATCAAAAGCTGGAATAAAAGATTTTGATAAGGAAATCAAAAGTTTTGGAATTACTCAAAATCTTTGATGAACCAAGTGTATATCAAAGGCTAGTGAGCATTAATGTTAAGATTCCTCATCTGTTATTTGATGACTTTAAATCCATCATGGGAAAATCACATTCCAAGTTTACAAAGTGTAAAAGATTATCTTGGAAAGTGTTTTGCTATGAAAGATTTCAGGAAAGCAACATTTATTCTTAGAATCAAAATCTACAGATATAGGTCAAAGCGATTGATTGGACTTTGTCAAAATGCTTACATGGATAAGATCTTAAAGAGATATAAAACGGATACTTCCAAACGTGATCATATCCCCATGCAAGAAAGACTTGACTTGAATAAAACACAAGGTGCGTCAACACCTAAAGAGGTGAAGCGTATGCAAAATGTACCTTATACTTCGGGTGTGGGTTCCATTACGTATGCTGTAAGATGCAATAAAATCCTGGTGAACTCCACTGGACTGCTGTGAAAAATATTCTTATGTATTTAAGAAATACTAAATATATGTTCTTGGTTTATGTGGAAATCCAAAGCTGAACTTCTAGTTGATTGCTATGCAAACTGGATTTGAGATCGATAATAATGATATAAATCTCTAACAAGAATATGTTTCTTTTTGAACGTAAAGCGCAGTAGAGCTAGAAAAGCTTCCAGTAAAAGTAACTACTGGAAAGCCTGCACACATAACTAAATTACATAGCTGCTTAAGAAGCAGAGATGGAAGTTGTTTGGATTAGGAAGTTTATTTCAGGGCTTGGTATAGTACCAACAATAAACGAACATATTAGGATGTTTTGCGTCAATTCAGCCGCACTTCATTTTGCCAACGAACCAGGGGTTCAGATGGGCGCCAAACACTACCATAGAAGATTCTTTAAAGTTCACACAGATGACAATCTAGCTGATCCTTTTATCGAAGACCAAGATGGCGAAGAGATTGTGCTTGGTTGATGATCTCAAGATGCTCAAGATCACAATGTCAAATACAAGTTCAAGGAACAAGCTCAATCCAGAAATCAATGATCACTACAACATATTCACAAGAGAAAGTCAAAAGGACGAGCTAAAGACTAAAAGACAAAGCATAGTATGCTAGGCTTAAAGTTTTGTAAAATGGAGTGACCTCCCTTAGGGGGAGATTGTTGGAAACACAAAAAGTGTCGGTCACTTCCAAGTTGTAACAGGTCTTAGCTCGTAGTTAGTGTAATGATTAGATTAGTAATCTAGTCCGGCCCAAGGCCCATGGGAAGCCCATCATAGCCCATGGCCGGCCTATAGGACCTATATAAGCCCCTCTCCTAGCCTTGGAGAGGGTTGGTTGTTCCATTTGTAACATTTCATCATAATACACTTCATCCATTTTCCATCCATTCTATCTCTAACATCACAACCCACATCTCACTCTTGTTCTTGGTTTGATAAGAAGATTACTAGAATTCTACACAAGGACTTTTGCAGGGCTTCATACAAGTCATTGTGGACATTATTAGCCTTGTAGGAGTCGTCTTCAAACATTCGTTGTTGCAGTATTTCCTTCATATCGACAGTGGGCAGATCCCTGAAGCAAGCTCGTAATCGAGCTTAGATTGCCCAGTCAACTACATCAATAACTATCTCATCAATAGCTTGGCTTACCTTGTAGGGAATATCAAGCTTCTCCAAGTTGTATAGCCATGTTCCATGTTTGTCTAACCTTTCCCTTAGGGCTAAATTGTCTTGTAATAGATCTGCCATATGTTGTTCGAGTTCACCTATGCGGCGGACAAGGATCGGATATGCGGTGCTTTGTTGTGGTTGTGGTGGAGGTGGTGGAAGAGATGTTGTTATGATTGCTGTGACAGTTGTTGTTGATGTTGGTAGTGGTGCTTGAATCATTGTAGAGGCAGGTTATGACATTGTGAGATCGATAACCGGAGTGGTCATTAGAGGAACTAAAGAGGTGTCCTGATGAATGGGAACCGTGACCATTGACTGGACCTCAGCTTCAGTATTAGATTTATCAGGTTCGTCTTCCTGAGATTTCTCCACAAGGAATTGATTGGTGAAGCTGAGTTCCTTGTCAAGATTTTGTAGAGAAGACAGGGTTCCAGCGGAGCTTGCAGGTTCTTCAAGTCTCACTTGATCTTCAGTTGGGAGTTTGAGGTTTTCCTGAACACTTGGGTAAGCCGTTGTAGTAAACTCTTCATCCATTTGCTCAGGGTTTTGTTGAGTTGAAGCATTAGTGACCTCGAAGTCCATGTGTTCAAGGTTTGGTCCAGCATGAACAGCATGACTTGACTGAGGTTGGGACTCTGCAGCATCACCAGGGTTTGATCCAGCCTGGCCTTCATCTTGTATACCAGGGTTTGGTCCAGCCTGGCCTTCATCTTGGTCACCAGGGTTTGGTCCAGCCTGGCCTTCATCTTGAGTTCCAGCATTAATCTCAGGAGACACTTCCTCATCAGATTCCGTCTCACTGTCAGTCAGACCCAGTTCCGCATACAATAAAGGAGATTCAGCATGACCAGAGGGTTCAGTTGTGGTAGGTGTGCGCCTCTGGAAGATATATTGTTCAGCATGGCTCTTTTTCTTTGGTGTCTGAAGGGTGAGAAGATCAAGAGCTACTTGTTCATCGCTGACCTTCTCTTTTCCCTTTCCCTGTACATCAGGAAGCGGTTGAATTCTTCCAGAGTCAGGTTCCCTTATAACCACCAGACGAGCTAGTCCCTGGGTATGTTCTGCTTGTTCCTTAATGCTTAGTTTCGTGGCCTGTTGAATGTCTGCTTCATCATCACCATAAACAGGTTCCTGTTCTGGAACACCCAGTGCTGTCTAGGGCATACCCCAAAACCGCGTGCCTAGCGCTGCCAAAAATCCTGTCATTCGTGTTTACACACTTTTTTCGAGTCATTTACTTCACAGCGTTTTAATACCTACGTACTCTTGCTTACAACACCTAGCAAATTTCAGTAACTTCAACCCTTTGACCAGATTCCCTTATTCTTATCACTGAAAAGGTCAACAACTCACCATAGCCATTTGATAAAATATTTGTGAAGTGTTTAAAAGAAAGGATTTGGAGGGTATGAGTTTGTCTACTACAGATTTTTAAAAGAGATAAAAAGAACCAGTGGACAAAGGGTAATATTGGGCATTCCTCTGTGTAAATAGAATTATTTAGAAACTAACCATAGAGTTGAGTGTGTGAGTTGTAATGGTTAAGACAAGAAGAAACAATGACCAAACAAAAATATGCTTTGACATTAAGAGAGAAATTGCGTGGAATGTTTGAGGAGGAAAAAAATTTGAAATTCAAATTCAAAAAAATTACATGGAAAGAGGTGAAGTTCTGCGTTTGAGTTGTATGTGAGTTTTCATGATGTGATGGATAGGAGCCTATATTTTAAATTTAAACTTTTGATATTTCATAATATTAGGAAAAGAAAGAGATGAATTTGGATTTAATGAACAGTTGGAAGTGATGATTGATGGTTTGGGACATACCATAAGCGGATCAAATTCAACATTGTGAATTGTTGATAATATAGAATTAGCGAAGTGTGTAGAGGAAGTTTGGTGAAGTGTGTGAGATTTGAATTTCAAATGTAGGAGTGTATGAGTGTGTGTGTGACTGAATAATATAGAGGAAGAGCTATTGAGATGAGTCAAGTAGTGTGAGTGTTCTATTACTGAAAACAATCAAATAAGAGTGCAATGTGTGATGTGAGGATGTGAAGAGAGAATTAAAAGGGATTTTGTAGTTGAGAACATAATTCAAGATAGTGAACACTGAGAATATTATGATGTGACACATAGGAGCCTATGTGGAGACTGTGAGAGACAACAAGTACAAAATGGTATATTATGTAAGGGAATGTGAGTTGTCATAAGGGAGGATAAGCTTGGAAAGGTTTATGTAGGAAAGGTTTATGGTTGTGAAGAAGGTAAAGAGTATGATAATCAAAGAATTGGTTATGTAGTTAATCATATTGCCATCAAGGAGAGAAAAGAATTGGGCAATGATGATTAAGGAATGATTTGGGAAATGGGAAGGAATGTTTAGATTGTGTGGGAGAATGATAATAATCATTTGTTGAGAAATGGGGATAAACAAATAATTAAGGGGTGTTTATGTGGGAAGTGAGGTATAAGTGACGTGTGAGAGATGTAGAGGAATGTGGGAGTTTGTAAAACATTTAAGTGTGGGGAGGTAAGAAAGATCAAAGCATAATTAACCTTCAATTATCACAAACGCAAATAGTCATTAAGACTTAATCCATGATTATCAACAATGGATATGATCACTAATCATCTTGATGCAAACAAGCTAAGTGTTTTGTATCTTAAGTAAAGCAAAGTGATCTTTGATTTAGTTTGACCAATAAGGGAGTAAAACCCGTTACGTGATTAGAGACAGCGTAAATCTGGATTAAGGTCAAAGAATACTTTCGTTTGATGGTATGTTGAAAGTATGATTATGTTACGTTTAGAAAAGAAGTTTCAGCCTTGGCTAGAGGAGTTTGATAAAGGTAATGAATTGGCATTTTACTGAAAATGAGAGGACTTGTTTTATCTCCATTCTCCTCCCTAAGTCTAAACCTTGTTTCGAGTGTTTCCAATTGCTCAAGTATCATGTGCATACCTTTGTTGAAAGGTCCACATGTGTCGGGTAAGAGAAAAGCCGGCGAGTAAAATTCCGTAAAACGGAATTCGAGTGTGGCGCGCTAGCCACGTGATAGCGCGTGACTAGCGCGCTAGAGGCACTGTTTTTCGTTATACGGATTTTGGTTATCTTTTTTTTTATTCTAAGTGTTGTGAACGTTTATTTGTCATCATTAAAACATAACGGAGATTTTAGTCAATGTTGCCCCAACAAAAAGCACAAACAATTAGTGAACGTCTGAATTCTTTAAACATAGTACTTTTTTTTAGAACGGCGACTATTATTGAAAAACTAGCAAGTAGCTAGCAAAAGAAACATTACAGGGAAATCAAATGGGGGGTTTTTAAGCCAACTCTCCCACGTAAAAAACTTTGTACATCTACTCGACACCCAATTAAACGACAACGCAACTACTTCATCAAAAATCACCGAACGTCTAGGAGCGGAAGAATCAAAAATGGACCTATTACGAAAACCTCACATGTACCACCAGAAAGTGGCAAACACTCCATCCAATAGATTCTCCGTACCAGCAGACATACAAATGGAAAGAAACCAGCTTTGCCACTCCGAAAAGGATTCAAGGTCTTGCCCTTCTAACTCCCACCAGTTACAAATTCTGTGAAAGACACTCCTCACAATGGGGCATTGAAATAACACATGTTGAGTTGTTTCCGCCGCACTTAACCCATGTTTAAATGTTAGATGCGTAGAACTTTTAATAACAAGAATAATGAACAATTTAGACTTATCCTTTGGGTTAGACGTTAACAACCCCGACCCCAACTATATAAACTCCCAAATTTTTATATTTAACGATAACTTTAAAAAATTATTTGGAATTTATGCAACAAAATATGGTCAAATACAAAACCCAATTGTTGATCAAATGCGGGCCGGATCGTCCCAAATGGCAAGTGACATTAATATTTATTTGAAGACGCTACAAAGCGTCAACGAACATCGGCCCCAACAAGCGAGTTGGGACAATATATGGCTACAAACTTTTTAATAACTTTAAGGCCCGAAGAGTGTGAGACCCCCAAAATGCGGAATATATTCGGGTCATGGGTCATGGGGGTACCACGTCATCATACAAGACTCTAGG